>JTDE01014728.1:0-28144 GCA_014338405.1 Paragonimus skrjabini miyazakii | reverse complement strand
AGCCATCTCTGTTATATCTGCACTACGCACTGAAGTGAGAACTCAAAGGAGTTATGAGGAACCTTGTGTATCCTGACTGAGCCAGCATGAAAGTGAATTACACGTAACAATGAATAGAGTTTACAGTGAACATATCGATTAGCCAATAACAAGCCTATGAGAAAAGTACAAAGCATGACTGGGCGCCTGTGACCTTTGCAACTGGCAGGTGTGAAACGGGACGGTTCACGTGAGTGGGCGATTGTGTGTGTGAGAGAATATGCTCATGCATGAACGTAACGTAGACGGACCGTACAGTTATCACATGGGGTTTCCCATCCGTCCTAATAAAGTAAACTGTTTACGAGAATTGCACATTAAGGGAAGTGACTGTCTTCAACCAAAATCGGTGAAGGTCACCTTTGAACTCGACACAGATCTTTTAGGGAAACCATACGATGCACTGAAATACTGTTAGATCATTTATAACCATGCTGCATCGGTTTGCTGTTATCTCAAACCCACAGATGACACTTTACCCGAACAAAACATCCATGTAGAGATACAAACAATCCACGGGCAGTACTATTGTGTAAAACCCATCATTATTTGCGCCCACCGCGTACTAACATACACACTCTAAACATCTTGCCCACCAAGCCTGAACCCTACGAAATCGCTATTTGATCCAGTGACAACTCCAGCACAAAAGCTGCTGGAAAAAATCATGACGACCGTCCTAACTACATTCCAACTACTGATCTCGACTCAACGCCGTATATTTCATAACATGTACCACGCTACAATGAATACTTTTTGGATCCTGGCCGTAAAGTCACTCAGGAAATCATGAGTTGCACGCCGCAATTCTTCCGCGTTATATCTGGTGAGTGTAAGCGAAGTGCAATACAGTAAGCAGTGGACAGGTTTGCGTTGAACGTGCCCTAGTCACCTTAACCGATGAAGTGGAACGGCTTCGTAACAAGCGATTATACTCTTTCTAGCACAGGCAATCTTACCGCTGTGTTCCTATTTGGATGCAATCAACAGTAAGCTATGCAGGCCACAACAGCGGTAGAGAGAACACGTGACTCAGGAAAAGTACAAAACGTATGCTGACATTTACAGACTGTGGTGTCATTCCTAAGTGCGCGGATGAATGAGACGTTGATCAATGAATACGCGACCAATCAGAACGCAGCTTGAGTCTTGGCACGTGTGTGGAGCACACAGCGGGATTGACGCACGTACAACGCCACCTCCGTCTTAACTCGAAAGTTGATGAAAACGGTGGCGAGCGGTTTGTGTCCTTTGACGCGCTGATCGACGTTGCTGTGCTGATGTGTCAGGAATCACACATCGTAGAAGTGGTCGTTTGTGTGCGTCCGTTTGCATCAGTGCTGTGTGGAGTTGTCTACTATTGACCTTGCGTCCGGTTGTAAGTTTGTATGGCACAAACCATTCCAATCGGTCTCGACAGTGCCGGCTGATTTTACTTGTTTGTCCTCCTTTCAGACGGACGAATGCCCAGGCCGTATCGCTGACATTAGTACCCTATAATTTGACTGGTAGGTACGAGGACGTTTCCAACGACGAAACAGTCCGTCAGCTGTTAAAAAGGCTGTAGGGGGCTTGGATTGTGGCGTTACCAGCATGTACAAGAATGTTTTCCTTAAATACAACTTTGAGAAGAACCGAGCGTCAGACAGTTTGATCACTAACTCATCGGTCGTTAGAATTATGATTTTTTTCAGCATAATTCGACTACTTAACGCCCTCAGGTCATTGCGTGCTCGCATCGTACTGTCCTTTTATAGCACTGTGATCATGGGGTGAACCCATTCGAAATCACTGACTTGTTACATCAAGTCGTTCGAAGCCATTTCCGATATGGCAGTAATAACTGATTTTCGCTTAGCTAGAGGAATCGGGCGCGCTCGTGTTGTAGAAAATGGTTATGCTCTCTCTTTGAAGCGTATCCAGTGGGCAGCAAACGGTGTTCTGTCAATAGCTTTTGTAGGACGTTTTCGGAGGTTAAAATTCCTTTTGATTGACTCTGTTGCACTCTCCCCTTTGATCTTGCCTAACTAGACGCCTGTTTTTGTTATTCCCACAACCCGCGTGTAATTTTACTAAGTCAATGAACATCACTCACCTGCCCACCCCTGTGAATACGGCCTTTTTATGGACCGCCGTGAAACTGTTGCCGACTAATCGGTCTGTCCGAAGGTCGGCTATTTAGACACACATTAGACCGATTCGATCGAATTTCGTCGGTTCGTCATTGCCTGTCGGCCGCCTGTGCTTGTACTTGTCGTGCCTTTTGGACCTTTGACAGCCTATTGCGGCCAACCATTGTACCATATCCCGCGAACGCAAACGAATTTTGGGTTTGTTTCTTGAAATTGATTATATTGTTTGTGTCAATAGTACCACGTTTCCAGCGACTTGACTTGGTTCTGGTATTTCGCGTCGTTGGTTAAACGTGCATCACTCAACGTTCATCGGAAGAACGTACAGCTTCCTTGAATAAGTTGAGGGTATGTACATCCCAGAGTCGAAGAGCTGATCACCATAATCCTTATGTTGTATGACGGGCAGTTTCGTTGTGAGTAGTATACTACTCACAAGTAGCGAATTACTCACAGACGACATTCAGGAACAAAAGGGCAAGCTCCGAACACCAAGGAGACGACAGACAAAAAGAGACTATCGGAATAGTGTGTGCGCGCTATGACAGAAGTTCCATCAAGGCGAATGAGAACGATGTATGTGAATGCATGTCTGACGTGCAAATGAGTGTACGCGTTTGCGGTTTGATTTTTGACATGACCTATAGGGGAGTTTACGCAATAAACAAGTTCTCAGGTCAGACGACCTTTTGCGGTCCCAACAGCTGGTGCCGTGACAAACGCGAGGATGAAGATACCCTGGCCTCAGCTGTTCGAAGATGGAGACGTTGCTGGAGGACTCCGAGGACGTGGTCGGAGTCAAGACCAACCGTGGGAAGCTGGCTGCCCTGCGGACGCTGGTGAAGGTGGTGCTAGACGCAGCGCGAAGGGACCCTGCGAAGATGGAGTGGGCTGCTGCGAAGGAGGCGCTGGTGGCTGCGTCTGACAGTCCGGTCGACCGCCAGGCCATGCGGCGGTTCAAGACGGCCAGGCTTGGACAAGGAGCCGATTTCGTTGCTGAGAATCCGTTTATTGCGCAAACTCCCTTATAGGTCATGTCAACAATCAAACCGCAAACGCGTACACTCATTTGCACGTCAGACATGCATTCACATGCATCGTTGTCGTTCGCCTTGATGGAACTTCTGCCATAGCGCGCACATACTATTCCGATAGTCTCTTTTTGTCTGTCGTCTCCTTGGCGTTCGGAGCTTGCCCTTTTGTTCCTGAATGTCGTCTGTGAGTAATTCGCTACTTGTGAGTAGTATACTACTCACAATGAAACTGCCCGTCATACAACACTTTAACGATCAATAGAGGGTGTTATCTTCAAGGCCACTGTTGCATTACGACCGAGTAGAGCTCGATTGTTCGAAGAAGTCACATATACGACAACAGTAGCTGATGTTGATTCGAGGTATATAGATCCACCGCAATGAAGCTTCGAATGTGAACACATGAATTTGAGTGACTGTTAAACTTGTGAAGTGAGGGATATAAGGGCAAATCACTTAAATTCCTATCATAGAAACTTAAAGGAATGTTTGTTATCGACGAAGAACAATTCAATTCTATACACACAGTTGTTCTACGACAGTGTACGAAAATGACCACGGTTCGAATGTCCGGTGAAGAAATCTTAGGTTCTGGAAACCCTTGCTTTTGTTTCATAGTATGAGTAGAAGTATTTACTGAGTAAATGTGTTCTGCCAATAATGACGGCGAGTCATAACCAGGAGTATATCGACTCACTTGCGCTACTAACGGGATATGCAACATCCAGCAAAATGTCCTCGTTTACCGCAGCTCCTGCAGTCAAGTTTATGTGCTGGACAAGTTTGACAGTATGCCTTATGCCGGTTACTGCCACAACGATAACACATTGGGGAAATTCTCGATGGTGGGGGAAAGAAACGTTGTATCGTGCTGATGTCAAGACTGTTCTTCCACTGAACACTCAAGAGTGTTTACCTGCTGATGCCTTAATACTGGGAAGGATAACAACTCAATCTCAGGACAACTTCGCTGTATCCTCGGTAAGTAATGTCTCACGGAAGCGATCATCTTTCAATCCAGCGATGAGTTGCTGGACAATCTTAAACGAGGGCATCCCCACTATCCCCAAAACGAGCCGATGGAGGGTCGTCTAAGATGTATGGCTAGTGGCACAGAAATGTAGAGTTGACTGCTATGGAGTTTTAAGCATTTGTCACTCATTGTGTTATATTTAGTTCTCATCAAGCGCGCCGTTCGATTATTTTATTGATCGTTCCTAATGTACAACAGCTGCTTCTACCGTTCTCATCTTTTGTTCCCGTTCTGCTTTGCGATACTGCCTGTGCCGACACTCAGTTGTAACTAAACACATTGTATTTGTCTAGTCTGTCACCATAGAGTTAATGATCGGATCAAACACTTAGGACGTGCACTAAACATTGAAACTTGAGGTTTTCAGTGTAATAAAAATTAAGTTGTCGAAGCGTATCGAAGTGGACAATGAAGGTAGAAAGACTGTCACATTCGGGCGGTGACACAACCAGAAAAGTTAATCAAGACTTATTTAATGATCTGCTGACAAGGCTAACTTGAGTAGAGCTTAAGAGCATCAAGCTACAGCTTCAGTTCAGTGTCCATATATGTTTTCTGTGCGCACTGGTTTGCTGCGCGGTCTTCTGACGATGGTATTCGTGTGCGGCTGTGTGCACATATGCTTGTATCAGGGTTTATGGTAAACCCAGAGAGATCACTTGTTAGCTGACAGTAGTCCTATTTATGTGAACGTGAACAATGGTATAGCTGTTGACGTGTTTCTACTTGTAGGAACTAAACGTCTGTAGCAAAATGATGGCTGAAAATGTAACCTGACATCGACAAAAAGAATGCCGTAAAAAAAATAACCTATGACGATGAGTTGCAACAGTTTATCAAAACGCACTGTGGGTTGATAACATGAGCTTTATCTGCCAAAAGTTGACATATACACACGGTATTATTTTTGGTGAGACTTAATTAATATCACGTCCTTAAGTTGCACTGGTTGTAAGTGATTTCAAAGAAGACTAGTCACCAGTGATAGCAAGTAGTTTTTCCATTATCTACGGACATAGTAACTAGTTTCAACAGGGTGAACTATGATAATAATCAGAGTGCCATAGATATGTGCCTCTGACTGTCACGAGTGGTAGATTTTTGGAATAGTGGACACCTCTAGTCTGTGTCCAAGTGTGCGATCAGATGAGGAATTTCAGTTTCGAGAGCACGAGACTAAACAACGCGAGCTTGTTTAGAGCATTCAGATTTCCTTGTCCAGTAATGCGAATGAACTCACGCTGCCGTCACTGACTCAGAACTCAAACATTTCCCCGTCTGTTTACTCCAGCACTTTGGTCACTATAGCAGAGCGTCACTAAACGGTATTTGAAACATATTATATAGTTCCGCTAAAACTGCACGACCTGTGCTAACTGACCACTTCTACATCCTTATTAGTGGTGAAATACCAGACACTGTTGCAAATTGCGGGAGGAGTTTCGTCCAGGTTGTCGCAATGCCATATCCGCGGTCTATGGACCATGTGGAAAGTAGCTGCTCTGGGTCGCCATACGGTTAACGGTATCTGTTTCCGGAATAGCCTGTCACACTCAAAACAGCTAAGAGACATCAACGCACAAACGACAACACATGCGGCCCACGCTGAACCATCTGTAGTTCCGCCAGCATACTCTGTATCCAAACGATTAAAATGGATAGGTATGTGGTACTGGAGGTCTTTGTAGCCAATGCTGGTTAGACAGATGATTGGCCAGCGTAAAAGTGGAAGAGAATGGAGAAATTTCAACAGAACGATCTAAGCTAGGCCTCATTCACAAAGTGTAGGTTGTCTCCTGGTCTCAGATTACCTTTTGTTCTTTTTTGTATTCTGTCACTTGATGGCAGCATATCCGTAATCATTATATATATGCCTCGGAAATTATCAAACATTGTACTTCTATCCGTTATATTATAACACAGCGAAATGTGTTGAGTCAAATTTAGTCAGAAAATAGATTAACCCGTTGCTTCTTTGGGAAGCATGATAACGGACAGTCGGTTTTGTTGTTCACTAGCGACGATATATGACAGAAATGCTATCCAAGTGAAGAGAGCTTTTCGTCTGTTGTATCATCCAGTCCACAGCATAATTGACCTTCTGCTGAAGCCATTGCGATAAATCACCACAAACCCTCTTTGGATACAAAAGAAGATAGTCGTTGACTATGGTTCGAAGGATTAGTAGTTTCGAGTTTATACTACTCTAAGTGTTTTATTATTATTACTGCTGTTAGTCTAATATTTTAGTTGTATACGCTTACTTCTTGTTCTTGTCTTAAGCCTACTCTTAGTTTACGTTTGTCTCTGCGTGCCTCACCGTGGCATCACTATTGTCCGCACTGGTAGTCCCCTACTCGACCTGTTTAGAATTTGAATATTTTAAAAACTCATATGACTCATTCGAACGTGGCTAGTTTACTTCTGGCTCTGTGCTATTCTTACTGAAACTAATGGGTTATTCCTACTTCACAACTATTTGAGTCAACACATACTTATTTATCAAAATCCGTGTACTGTGACCTATGAGATCGATCAAAATGTCACTGCGCAACGTATCTCACATAGTCTAACTTAGGTGTTCTCTTGTTTCCGCATGAACTGCACTCCAATGTTGTGGTAAAAAACGTCAACTCCGTAGAGTCCAATAAACAGGAATAGGCGAAGGGATTGTATAACATTTCTCAAGGTATGAACGAATTTATCAACAGCCACACCTGATCAAGTATGTCTGCATACAGCAAGCAAATATCAACAATCCAATTTGCTCAAATAATCTTCTACTTTTCATGTGGAAAATGAGCGGTAACCAATGAACTGGAGGTTCAATCCCAGGTGGAAGTTTTCGAATAGCGGTGATCACAAAACTATTAAATGCTGAAGTGTACAACTGGTCAAATAGGGTAGAAACAAAATATGGTCAAGTTGTGGATTCAACACCACGGACGTCAACACTGATGGGACGTTTATCACAAGCAGTAATGATATGTGGTGATGAGTACATACGTTGTTCCACGAGGCAGAATGTTCTTTGCTTGATCACTCCGGTTTCTTCGTTGGTCAGGAAAACAGTATTGGACGGTTTATAGCGGTAACGTGGATAGAAGTGAATAAAAAACACTTAAATGAAGCTGATAACATATAATCATGTGGGCATCCAACACTGGAACATAGAAACGACGTCCCATCAGATATGTCCGCTTAATAACTTGTGGGACTGACTTTTCAGCGTGTTCAAGAAACTTGTGATGCAGGTCGTCCCTCACGTATGACGGTTAGAAACTTTCAACCAATTCGGTCGTGACCACAGATTGGAGCAGTGTTCTTGTGAGAACAGACACTAACTGTGAAACGGCTGTCTACAAAACGGCCTGCCTACTCTAGTTTCAGCGATTGACCCCTTAGACGTTCATCCTTATTTAGCGAGAGATGTGGCGATGGATGACCTGAAGTGTGAAGCATTTTTTAGGCAAGAACTAGTTGTCCTATAGAACGTCCGTAGTCACTCGTTAGTCACTCTAGGTAGAGGATGCTCCCGAACCCCCTAATTCCTCTAGCAACCCGTCTCCGAACACTTTCAATAGATGTCAGAACTTTGTCAAGATAAGGAAGACAACCTTAGGTTCGTTCCCAAGTATGGAGGTGAACATGGTGAGAAAGAGTCAAAGGTGGAAAGTCCCGCAAATTCTTCTTAAGAGAATCAAGGTCATTCAAGCATTTTAGCCATGACTGTACAGTAGAACACACTGAACAAGTTAATACCCGTGCACCACCAGGTTACATTGTTCAACTCGCTCTGTAAGTTTTCCACATCTACCGGACAATACAGAACTCCCCAGAGTTTAGTATCAACCCAAAGTGACACCGACGATGCTGTGTAGTTTGAGAATGGAAAGAATGAGCGACAGGGATCCAAAAGCGGATCGTTACGGAACACTGTTCTTAACAGGGGACCATCCTGATAAATGTCCATTCAGTTTGAGGTTGGACTTACGTTCAGACAGGTAACCACCTCATTTGATTAAGCGGTCGTCTAGGCCACAACTGTAAGATCACTGTAGCAGGATAAAGTAATCTAGTTTGCCAAAGGGTTTCGAAGAATCAAGGTGGATAACATCAACGGATAATCATGCGTCGGTGGCCTTTGCCCAAATACCACCAGATTTCTAACGCATAAATATCCATCACAGAAGCTATGCTGAGCCTTGGTGATAAGTCTGAAGTTTGTCAGCTTAGCCTGGAGAGTTATTCGGTAAATTCTTTATTATTTCGTAGACCACTGAAAGCAAAGTCAATAGTCGATATTCTTCTGGGTCATCTTTCAACACAGCGGTGGAGTTCACAGAATCAACAACGGAGTATCGATCAAAAGAGACCCCTTTGCTACAATTTTACGTATTAAGCATGTACCTGAACCATAACGGACGATCTGAGTGCTCGGACTTTGGTGCACGAAGCACAAATAACAGATATACACGAAATTCGACGCAACATAAGCCGCTGAAAGTATATACCTAATAGTCAGTGGGCGGAATAAACATGCTGCGCTGTAAATGAGTCAACGAGCGAGGAGGAGGGCGAGACAACGAAGACTAATGTTTGGCCGCCGATGGACGATTCGAACAAACAATCAGACGGTATGCGTCACAAGAAACTTCTTATCAAACCAGGTGGAGAACGTAATCTTAGCTATCGGAACTACTTAGCACACCGCACTGTATGTAATTAGATGAAATCTCCAGACAAATACACCAATCCACCACGTTTACGATATTTGGACCTGCGTAGTGGATAGACACACAACTCTTTTTAACGATAGATATAGTTTTGAATAAATCAACAGGATTCAATGAATAGATCCCCACGGGAAGTCAACTTTTTGAATTGTTGCTTCTGTTAACACACTGATCTCTTGATTTTGTCATTAGTACACAGTACAAATGGCTCTGCTTTCAAAACAGCTTTAACTTCGTGAAATTGTCCCCAGATTACTTTGACACACTGACAGGATGGTTTGTCAGGCAGAGACAACTTTCGTTGAGAATCTTAGGTAGTAATTCTTATGACTAATCGATCCATTGGCTGAACTTAAACCTTGTTATCGGAAGTACACCACAGACACAGAACATGAAATTGCGGTATGAAACCACACGTTTTTTTGAGTTCATTTATGTAGGAAGTTAGGCTATCAGTAGATTCAAAATTGGCCGGTTGAACATGCTTCAACAGCAGACGCCCGGAAAACTCGCACGCATGTAAAGTGAGATAATCAGGAAACGTTAGACTTTTGGTGAGGGCATAGGAACGCTTGCCAACAACTGTAAGAACATGCGACAGCCTCCTCCCTACGTTTGTATATTATGGCAGATATCGAGACACTCGAAACAGTAATCGATATACAGTGAGCTTGAGCGAATGGTTAGATTTTTCGAACAGAAAGTCCGTTATACAAACTGATTGCAACGGCAGGCACAATGGTGTGAACTACGCAACAGTAAGGAAATATATACCTAATCCAGGCCCGCGATTAATTTCTACCCAAAAATGATTACACGCCGAATGCATTAGCGAAATATAGTTTAGAGAGAATTACATATGACACAATCATACATGAACTTAAACCACAACCGAAAGAAATCCGACAATAAATCAGGATTGATGGAGACGCAAGCACAGGTAATTCGATTCATCCCCATCGATATTAGACTCAATAAATTACTCTCGCCGATACATTCGCAAGCAGGATACTATTGACTATGCTAGTTTGTCATGACAGGAAACATCTGACCATCTTTTTAGACGCTCAGTCCAATGATCACAAAACTCTCCAACTGTATCCCCGCAGGTGAAGCATCCATTAAGCTTATGCCAAACAGAGATGACTGATCCTTTGAACTCTTTCAGTCTATCCGTTAGATACCAACAGCACTCACTCCCGATATTCCGACCTACTTGACGCGACATAAAAGATGCCTGGAGCCAATCCTTCATCAGATGTAGCAACCACCACTATTCCTTCGATCACTATGCTGAAGAACGTAGAGGAAGTAGTAGGCCATTATACGACCGTCACAAATATAGACGCTATGCGGTCAGACATACCAACAAAGTTGTTCGGCCTGTCGCTGGCATCCGTTCCGTACCGAATATCCATGCAAGAAGGAGCCAGTATGAAGTTGGCGCTAGCGAAAATCGACTAGTAAATGTGACCAGTCGTGTGCGTTCAAACTAAGCAGCAGTCAGCCAACCACTGGCTCCTGTACTGCAGGTGGCCAACGTTTTACATTGGACAGGCTGGCTTGCACTTGATCAGAGACTGTGGCGGCAGACCAGATGGATTTTCAGTCATTTACGGAACGCATCACCAAAGTTTGCGCTCGAGCCTGATTACACTATGCGGTCCGCGCAAGATGAATGAGCATCAGTACAACTACATCACGAGCTACAATATCCTCTCCTTCACGGTAACCGACTTCATTGCAAGAGTTTTACGACCACCCACTCCGTTAACGACGAAAGCAAAACTGTGTGTACCATCAGCGGAGATAATCGTTCGACTGCGCTGTCTGCTACCACCTAAAGACAGCTGAGAACGATTCTGACATTCCAACTTGGCATAAGTAGGCCATACTACACATAGTAGTCACCGTTTTCACATGCGAAACAACACACTTCCGATGACTAGCAAATCCATACAACTTTAGTGACCTTAACAACCTAACCATTGAGTGTGTGGAGAGCCTTAACTACCCCGTTTTCAGTGGACATTGTTATTGATGGCGCTGGGTGCCGTCCATCGACAGAATCACTGACGAGTTTTCCTTCGTGATATGCAACAAACGTGCCTCCAAAGACCGACCTAATAAGCATCCAATAGCTGATCTCTGTTAAGGGAGGTGACCTCCAAAAGAAAGTCTCTATGAGTTACCCGAATTTTTGTGTGCCGATTGCACACAAATGCTGGCTAGACCCTTTAATATTTTTTTTAGATCAAACTGTCCGGATCTGACTTTGTGGCTTGTATAGCACTACCATTATCTCGCTTTACTATTTGAATGTATACACAAGATCAGTTTATGCTGCAACCCGTCAGTACGTCCTTGGCATACCTTATCGTCTTTGGATAATAATATTAGTTCTTCCATAAATATGGCACGTGAGAACCCGGATGTAACAAGACTTCCAGTTTCCGACATCGTGAAGGAACTTTAGGGTATCATTATCACCGATTCCTGCCACAATGTTAAAAATCTTACATCCTCTTTATAGCTGGTTTATGGTTCCGGGGAGCTAAGGGGCTATAAGCCTTTAACGACTCTTAAACTCACTTGGTGAAATAAAAGCTCAGTTCCTCTCACCACATTCCGACTACCACTGCACCAAATACGCCATCGATTCAGCTACTCAATAGCCGATCTCCCAACAAACTGTAGAATGGATGTAAACATCCTCCCGTTTCTCCAGTTGACTCATACTTTCCCATTCTACCTGTGGTAGGTCCAACGGTGCGTTTGGCCAAACCTCATTTCAATTCGCAATCCAATATATACTTCTGCATCCCAGAATTCCTCAAACTTGGAACTAATCGTTGCGATATTAGTACAACCAGACAGAAACAGGGAAGTCTCTATTTGAGCAGCTGGGTTTTCATTGCCAACAGAGCAAAGACAACCGTCGGATTATGCCACCTTTCAACCAGTTTCCCTACCGGTTCATTGCACACTCTAGATTAGCTTTCTGAAGTAGGCAGTATCATCCAGTTACAGAGATGCTTCAAGCTAATAATGAAAATGTAAAATGGTTCCTGATTAACATCTAGCCTGATGTGGACAGAACTGCGGCGACACCATCGATTTCTGAAGTTATAAACTGGCTTATGGCAAATAATATGTTACGGTGTCAGGATCCTGATTTCAGCGTATGCTGAATGAGGAGGGGGGGTACTACGATGGGCTTGAAGAACTGAGGGAGCTTGACGTCGAGCCCACCCGATGAGTAAAAAAGGTTGGCGGGCCGCCGATCTAGACATAACTGAGTCACACTCCCCATCTCACGAAAATCCCTTTACCTAAGAGAATCGTTTCCAATGCGCACACGTGACCAACGATTCACCTTTTGGAATGATCACAAGAGCAATGGATCACAAATTACGTCATCTCACCAACAAACACTGTAGGATAAGCAGCGCAGTTTTATTATTCTACACCCCACGATTACAGCCGCCCTGCACATTTGACCGCATCTACACCACTGCCAGTCATCAGTAGACAACGGATTAATCAACATCCCAAGAACGCCTCTTGATACATAGTAAGCACATTGAAAATGAACATCCTCTTTTTATTTTCACTGCGATTCGTCTGCGTAATCAATAGGAATGTCATTTGTATGGCTGCTGAGCGCCTGAAATCGCAGACGAATAAGCACCCTCCACCATATTCCAACGTGGAGAGCCAGGGTGCAACCACAGTGACTTACTAATTCGCCATTAAACTACTCGGAATATTATTCGGAACACTAGTGTGTAACAAGTCCAGACGAAAAATGCCTCATGAATAAGCATTCCGACACCCACAACAAAAGAAACACACAGCTAACTAACTGATTCCGAAATCATGAAAAAATTCACCGTTTCCCCTTTGTTTCCGAATGTACGACCCCTACTACTAATGACAAACATCTAACCAGATCTTTTATCAACAACAACTATTAGGTGATCAGGTATGCATGCTGACCAACGATTTGTTTATACCTGTCATCAGTTCTCATAGAATGTTTCACTTCGAAAAATTTCCGCATGGGGAGTACTGTACAGTAGTGTTTATTTTTTGTTTTCATCATCCATTACTACTGACTGATTTCTGATCAGAAAAGTCGATTCATCATTATTCCGTTCAACATGCATATTATTCGATCATACATCAGCTCCTTCGTACAGTAGTATTTACATACTCTTCAGCACAGTCTACCGAGATTGTCTACGAAAGAATCCATTGCTAGCGAATCACATTATTATTTGACTTATCGCTGCAGAGTTCAATTTAACCGAACAACAATGTACCGAATATTTCGTAAATCCATAAAAAAGAATTTAGATAAAAGTCTCCGGATTCTGTACTACTGAAAGTGTTTACGAACAGCACGGAATCACACAATTATGCGCACATACCTAGAGATAATCTATCAGTAATCTATGTAACATGACAGAACAATCCGTTTCTAAGTGAGAACAACGAATTGACTGCCAGAAACAACAACATAGGAGCAATCTGTTGTCAACAAGGGTATAAACGGTGCAGGAAATAAGAGTGACGTAGACCATTTCTCATTGGGATGGTCATATATAATAGAAGTGAAAAGCGGGAATAACACAACAGGTGCGAAAGAAAACGAACGATGTCCATCCAATTCATTTGCGTTCTTGAAGTGCCTAGTGAGGAAAAAGAGAAAATAGGTAGAAGAGATCACAATAGGAACGTGAAAATACGGTCGAAAAATGCGACGACTGAATACAAGACTGTTTATATTACAATAATCGATGATTATTCTGATAGTGACCAACAGAGTATCATGTGAGGCCTTGGTGCATATCCTGATTAGAATAAACACATGAGAGCGGTTGTTTATTTATTAGCTAAATGTATACCAAGAGCCGCGCCTAAAAGGTGCGTCCGGAATATCATAAGTTTAAAACGCGCGCAACCGGTCGTGGTATAAATTAAATCATGAAGAAAAAACATGTTTTCACCAGGATGCCCGTTTCCGATAGTCCGGGCAATTTGAGTACAAAGAAAACTGTTGGGAAATCAAAATTAACGTCGGCATAGGCATCAGTAGAGGAGAAAGTGAAATAGAATACCAGACTACTTTAACCAGCAAAAAATTGACAAGTCAATCGGACTTCATTTGGCGCATATATCATTTACGGCAGACATTCAAAAAATATTTACGTTCCGAACCAATGGCACGCTTACAGAAATCTGAAATAAGCCAAGCGAGAATAGTACTCACAAGCCCAATCCACTTCTGAGGGTCAAAGATGACTGAGCTGATGTGAATGTCTACGCGACTGGACTAGACATCTTTTACGCGACCTATGAGGGACTGTCAGCAACAAGTGTTAAGAGCACGCCAGAAGATGGGTCTTGCATTTGCCGTAAATTTGCACGATGATTGCAGAGTTAATGAGGCCGTTCAGTGAGGTTGTTGTGGTCTTTAAATTTCCCCAACATTCATAAGAACGATGAAAAAAAGGGATCAAGATAAACTTCTTCGGCTGGGTAATACATGAAAGATAATCGTTCGTACACTCTCACATTACCATTAGAGTGTAACTATGGGGACCACAGCTGAGTCATACATCTCACTAAAGAGCACTACATGCAGCTGAAAAGGGCATACAGAAAAGAAGAAACGAAAGAATGAGTCACTCGTCATAAAAACCCGCAATTCAACACTAACCTTAGTCATTGTGGTGCCTAGTTGAGCCGGTGAAGGGGTCACATACACTCCAGCAGCTTCCAGACAAGCCATTTTCTCTTTCGCGCCACCTTTCCCCATCGAAATGATGGCACCCGCGTGACCCATTCGTCGGCCGGGAGGAGCAGTGAGACCCGCAATAAAAGCAACAACGGGTTTGCGGTTTGGTCCCTACGGCAGTCGAGGGCATAGAAACATTTAACAATACCAAAGGTGAATATTAAGTTAACAAGATTAGTGACGTCACGTTTATCAACGTGCAAGAATACCATAGGAAAGGTCAGTATTCTTCTCACCTGGTAAATGATCAGATCAAAAATTAAATTAGTACTGCGGGATTAACGCAAGGTTGACACTAAATTTCAACACAAGTCTGACAGAAGATGGTTTTGGTGAGGATGAAGTTTCTGAACCTGGTTCCTAGACGGCACTAAATAGAGCAGTGATACATGAAACACGAAAGTGCGTCCATTATAAGTGACAAGAAACGTTTCGATGAAGATGAGAAACTGGATGACAATGAGTCAGTCGTCAGCAATGCGGATAAAATTGCAACAATAAAATTACAAGAATGGATGGATTAGACACATTTATGCATAACGATTATGGACCTGATCAGAAAGAACTGCAGTTCGATCCCCCACTCACCGCAACAGTGACGTGAAATAACCCAGAAGAAAAAAATATCGAAAAGGATGATTATGCTTTAAAAAAAAGTTAAACAGAGGAACCAGAAATGGTGTGGATGCAAGCATGCTGTTGACTACTGCACATTTGTCGTTTGGAATAGCGGTTCCAGGCAGTGATTTAAACAACCAAAGAGGAAGACGTTGTTGAATACCATCTGCGCGATATTTTTGCCCAGTAACTGACAGCAAATGTAAAAAAAATTATCCGCCTACAGATGCGCCGTGCATACAGCGTAATCCGTATTTTACAATAGCTCCTGGATCGATTGGGATATCCTCTCTGAAATTGGACCGCAAACACATCTAGGATGGTTTTCATATACTTTGCCGAAGCAAGCTGAAAGCAACTGCGTTGAGTACTCTGAACAAAGACAAAATGAATCAGTATTTCGGTACAGGATGCGATCATGTGTCAAGTGTTCCTTCTATGAAAGCAACTCACAGCCAACCGAAACCTCAGGATACACGCACCTTACGATAAGAAATGGAGGTCAAACTTGGTGCAACTCAACTAAGGATGGGCTTACAGTGTTGTGCTCCTTCAAGTAGGCAGCAGCCTTTTCTTCGCTTTCTCCACCGATTTCCCCCAAGAGAATGATAGCCTCTGTTTGTGGATCATGAAGAAACACTTCCAGACAATCGATAAAGTTCGTTCCGTTGAATGGATCACCACCGATTCCCACACACAAAGATTGTCCAAGACCTTCCTAAATGGCACGAAGTGTGGTAAACAAAAACATTAGGTCAAAAAATCAGTTGCACGCTGGTGTGAATAAGCAGGCATACCGAAGTGAAGAAAGTAAAGTGGGATGGCTCAGATTGTCATTAACCGGCTCATTCGATCAATTCGTTCCTTTTGTAGTAGTATAGTAGATATCCACCCGGCAACATCAATATACAATGTCGGGAAAAGGTCGTAAGCATGAATGTAGATGTGTATTGGCAGACCTACATCACGATCCGAGTACATGCGTTACAAATCCGAGAAGGAGCGAACAAACAGAAAAACCAGTGCAGTCAAGTAAACGAACGGAAAACCCGATGGCAATCTGAGTCACAGATGAGGATCAGCGGCAAAATGAAGTCCAGCGGTTTACAAACACAATCTCATGTCGACAAGCGATATCAGCTAAGACATTCGCGACCGGTACTGTGAGTAGATGATACGAAATGGAGGAATCACTGTACATTACCAAAGTCTCCACCTGACATGAGAGGCAAGTAGATGTTTGTGCTGCAAGTCAGGAATGATCATTTGTGCAAGAAAAGTGTAAGCTGACTCCATGTTGTCTTCAGAAACCTTTAGCAGGTTCAGATAGTGTTGGTCAGTACTAAGCCTGACATCAACTGAACTGTAAGAATGGTTAAAAAGATGTCGAACCGAATCTCAGACCGCCTTAAAAACGTCAATACAGATGTTGTCCGGATTAGTTTCTGTTTCTTCTTCTTCTGACGATGCTCATGAGGCAGTGGAGTCAAGGTGACAGAAATTGAGCCTCGAGTCGGCCTAACATCAAAAACTTGGCGGTTTAGCAACAGTGTTCCCCCTCAAATGGATTGTCAATGAAAGCTAAGGAGTCCAGCTTATCAGTCCAGTTGTATCGGCCAGCTAGGCACGAATTCATGATGATCACATTGAAAATAAAACAGCACTATATCAGACACTAAATTACAATAATAAAGTTGTAACAGCGAAACGCACAAGGTTTGAAATACGACAGCCTACTAAAGCTTAAAAACACGGGACCACCATAAAAGAGGCAATATAACAAACAAAATCGCACTTTTGTTCAGGTTGCTACCTAAACTGGACAATAATTCTTAACTTGAAATTATATTATGCTGGTCTCCAAAGACAACCTGCATGAAACACACTGCGAAGCTTCACTCACTTGCGAGGTCTGGAAAACGGCCTCATATGTCAACGTGCCGGATCGAGACACAATCCCAATTTTTCCTGGAGTATGAATATGTCCAGGCATGATGCCTATTTTGCATACGTTCGGTTTAATGATCCCGGGACAGTTCGGTCCGATCAACCTGGACTTGGACTGCGGAAATAAGAAGAAAAGTGTAACGTTATGTAGGCGAACAGCTACGGATGTAAAGCACACTTATAGTTCAACGATAGTATAAATACACGAAACAAATTCACAATTTATCATCCACTAGACGTTACTGCTGAACTGACGACATGCACAATCGAGGATAAGTAAGATGATGTGACCAACATGGGATAAAAAACGTGTGATACAGACTGTGAGATGCGGCTGCTTTGACCTAAAACAGGGAGACAAAGTCGGGTAACCGTGTTAGTAAACAATCAGTTGTCGTTAGTGAGAGCGGCATTACGTTTGAGCACACATACCAACCTAACTCCGTTCGGGTTGATACGCTGGATAGCAACCATGTGATGCCAGACGCGAGGCAACAGAAACACGCACAAGTGCACATTGAATGAACAGTAGCGTAGCTCATTCTACGCAGATAACAGAGTTCTCTGATCGTACGCACTTAGACTGAAATGCCAGTTTGGCAAGCATACACTATTCGAACCATAGTGTGGCGCGATCCTGTAATTATTCGGAGTGAACCAACGCTGCGTGGCAGCTGAGTGACAACAGTTACTGTCATACAACAACGGGGAAAACCTCATTTAGAACACCTCGAAGGGTTACACTGTGAGCCACTGCTGATCACTGGCCCACAGCAAAAGGGCAGTGCAAGAACAACCTCGCAGTTGGGGTAACTTTCGTGAGAAAAATCCATCTTCAATTCCGGAACGACTCAGACCAACTCAAACAAAGTGCGCAGGGGGTCCGAAATAGCTGGACGTCTTCCAAACGGTGTGTGACCCAACGTGTTGACTATTTGTTACAGGAATACAAACTCTGTGACTGAACGGACTGCTTTTTTTCCCAGTTCCTTAATTCGCATGTGAAAGACCTTTCAGTAAGTTCTTTCGCAGTATATTAACATGCCCATTATGGCATGCGTTGTAAATTTAACAATGATCACAATTCAACCCTGCAAGGTAAGCAAACAAAACGACCGAATTATCTGAAAACGGTCAGTAAAATATCGAAACGTTTTACATTTTGTAAGGATGAAGGGGAAATAAATGTTTTCACATATTATACCTCTGCATCCATCGGTCTAACCAGCAGGCAAACCTCAAAATTCGCACAGTATACTTACTACCTCCCCTTTATAATATAACGCCCGTAGATATGAGTTATATGTAACAACTGTGGTATTACTACTCCCGGACTTCTAGAGAAAGACTCAACGATTTTGCGAATCTCTGTTCTAAGCTGACAATCTTTAGGCCATTCGTTGATTACGGTACAACACGTGAAATAACTTCCCTCAAAAGGTCTCCTTTTGGCCGACGATGTATCCATCAAATTCGTATACCGCAGAAATAGAATACAACGCTTCAAAGCTGTCAGCACGAACCACTGCTCGTGAAGCGCCAGTTATTCTCAGACACGTACGTTACTCTGGCGACGAGCACACAACCGACACAGATTGGGAAGTACAATTTGGTACAAACTGGTTCAACAATGTTTCTGCTTCTTTCATAATACTACGAACTGAAAATTTGTCACCTACGTTGCTATTTGGCTCACATAACCACTAAGCCCACCAGTTGGATATCGACCAGACAATAGAGTTATTGAAACAATTGTCATGATTTACTGCTTTTCGGATCACAACCCAAAGCCAGTGCCGGATGAGGTGATTATCTCATTCAGTATGTAAACAATCACGATCACGGTTCATTCTGCACTGTCATTACGCATAAACCGAACTACTGCATCAGACTCAGCAAAAGCACAGAAATAAGACGACAAAGCATTGCGACATACAATCTAAGAAGTAAACGCAGACAATGCACATAGTATGTTAAATAGGTCAGAACTAGCCAGCGAGAATTATCTCGTATCCTATGATGTCTTTCATGAACCAACAAGTGTTCGTTGTTTCCACTTGGACCGTAACATTCACAGCTACTTCCAGACATCGATCGAACATAACGCACGCCCGCGTGTAAAAACCAATCGATCAGTGGGAATCATTCTGTCCCGCCTACGACTTACAAAACTGGTTCATAATACATTCCAAATTTTGTTAACACAGTAACTGATATGTTGTTCGTTCACATTTGCCAACAGTAAAATAGATCTATATAGAATGAACATCACTCACAACTGATCGCAGCTGTCGCATTCCCATAGACGTTCTAGTCGGCCTTTTTTGAAAACAAGCACTAGACTCGAGTTTCGCTGTCATTAGAGCTGTGATCAATTATGGGTGATGTTCAATCTACATAAAAACCAAAAGCCCCTACTACTCATCAGTAATAAACCGTATTGTTGTACGATCGTTATGAAAAAAACTTTGCGACAAGGTGGAAATATTCACGGTAACAACGACTATAACAACAGCTTATCTTGCTGCAGACACTGAATAATTAAAAGTTAATCCACGGCGAATGCATCAGGGCAGGACAGTACAATATCCCCATACCTTGGGTGAAGCAACGGGCGTTCGTCAGTGATGGGCACAGACACCATCTTTATTAGGAGAGCATTTCTGCCACAGAAAAAATAACCACCCCGGTGGACAACTGTGCAACAGCATTGGACTGGAGCAGTTTCTCCACTGGAGAACGTGCAACCAATTAAAGCTCACGCACAAGCTGTCCCGACGGAAACTGACGTCAAGCAACATCAGCCAATCAGAACGGATAAGTCCGATTTGTTTATGGGAAGTTAGTGTTAAACAATTTGTTAGGATGTGTCAGATTTAAACAACCGAACGACTTGAATCAACGTCGTGAAGCGCAATAACGCAGTGGCCAGTCAAAACGCAAAAACGCTGCCGTCCAATAACAACCGATAGCGCAAATACTAGTGTTTCTCTAAGAAAGTGAAATTGCTTAGCTCAGCCGTTCTATTTTTTCTGTCGATGAATTAGCCATGTACACTACAATTTACGTTCATTCCCAGGGATGACCATCCAAGACCCAAATTTTTTTTCCTGAACGATATCAGCTCTGCGTATCCTGCAATGTCTACCGTGTAACTGGGCCCGATAATCCCAGGAAGCTGTCGATCAGACGAAGGCAGTTAGCTTAGGAGTTACTCTCAGTTCAATTCACCTCTAGTTCCAAACCCATTCAATTACGGTGTCAGTGCACCAAGTATACACAACCCTCCTGAGGGATCTGAGAAGGCAATAATGCGGGCAGCTCGATTGGTATTCGCTAAAGAAGAAGATTATGGTCAGACTGAGAAGAAAATATTAGTCGACATTATCTAAGTTAGTAAGTTTCACAAAAAGCTTAATGGACATTCTACACTGTCAACGGATCACAAAAGATGGCCGTCAATTTTGGATTTAAAAAAGGATCCCTGTTTTCATGACTAGTCGGCTAGAACAACGGGTCATTATATTGGCTTACAACTTCACAAACAAATACATATTAACGACCGAACCGGGATGGGCGGATAAAATTTCTCGATTGATCGACAAACGTGATGAAGCAATGGTAGCATTAATCATGGTTGACGAAGAGGTCCAACCGCCTAATAGTAGATGCTGTCAGATGTCTTTCTGTTGTCACGGGCACAAACAAAACAAGAAAAGGCGCGTGTTCCTGTCCTTCAACTGATAAGCTGCCTAAAGATAGGATGGCCAAAAAAAATCATAGATAGAAGAGATGTGAAGTACTATCATCGGCGGACTGCATGAACTGATACAAATGTTTACGAACAAACATGCCACATCTTCAGCAGAGTTTAAAAATCGGAAACGCCGATTTCTGAAAACAGAACGCAGTCTCGCAAGAAAAATGAAATAAACCATAGCACCCATACTCAAATGGAAAAGCTGAATAGCTTGTCGGTACATTTAAAGAAGCGGCGAGCAAGGTAAGAAGACAGGGACTCGCGACTAGAATGAACAACACATTTTGGTATGCTTCCTGGAGAACCACTCATCGAGCTAGTAAAACCAAGCGCCAACCCATGTTTACATTGCAGGACCAATTTGCATTATCACTGATACACTGTTACTTAAATTAGCAGCCATCTACAGAAGTTTTCCCGCAAAAAATGCTAACAGACATAGTCAAGCTAAGGGTCTATGGGCCAAGTGAACAAACTAAGGCAAGGAACGACAATCGGGGTCAGGATTTTTGAGTACCACGCATAAGATGCGCGCGCGTTATGAACGTGGGGTAAGATACTGCCGGTGAAGAACGAAATTGGAGAAAACATGCCAATCAATCACGTTCGACGGTTCCAAATAAAGGTAGCAGGTGATAAGGAGAAATGAGGCACAACATCATCCTTTGATGAATCTAGTCTATCAGTTCGGAAATACTCAGAGTCAGGATAATTAATTGTCCACGACTGAACACGACAGAAACAAACAAGACGCTCGAGCAACAAACGCCAACAGGTAACACCATTCCAGATGAACTGGCAGCGTTGCTCCTACAAGAAATAAGTCACCACAGAGAAAATGTTAAAGAGGTCGCAGCCAGTCTGCGAGAATTATCCCCAATCTCATGATTTCTTTCGTGAACCAACAATTGTTCGTTGCCTCCGCTCGGACAGTAACATTCATCGCTGCTGCCAGACATCGATCGAACCTAACGCACGCGCGCACGCAAAAACCAATCGATCAGCGAGAATCTCTTTGTCCTGCCTACGAACTTCACAACTGGTTCGTAGTACACGCTAAATTTTGCTAACAATATATCGTTGTGCAACAGCCATAAACCACAAATTGACGATAAGGTGAAAATATTCACGATACTAACAAAATCGGCAATATGAATCATGCGAAATTCGGTTGCAACTACAGGCTACGTAGTCGGAACACTGGTGAGTGAATTGACAATCAACGCACCAGCCAAAGCAGCGGAAGAGCAATCGTTTCTCGAATTAATCGTTGCGATAGTCTCGGTGTTCCAATTTAACTTTTATCCTGTGTGACAAGTCCAAACTACATGGGAACATCATCCAGACAAATAAAGATGACATATGGAAGGTCCGAACTCTATTTCGGAAGCTGAAAGCGACCGAACACCTGCTAATCTCATGTCGTCAAAGGATCCAAGTGATGAATCTTTCTACAACACAGTGAAGAGACTGACATTCACCTTCGATGAACGGTTATCAGTGGTCAACGGAAATCGTCGAACATTATCCCCCTTATGGGCAATGCAAACAGCGAATGAAGAGCGCTGAAAATTTGCAGCATGTTGGTGGCGATCTAAACGTCTAGTTTTCAATCGCGAGCTACAGTTGCTAAGTGAGGACGGCATCCGTGAGCTAATTTTGGGTAAGAACCTAGTGCGAAGCTTCATGCTAGTAGTTAGTGAATGTCAGACTGATAGACCTGAAATGCGATGATGCTATGATGGAGTGTTAGCAGGTCAATTCAATGTCACACAGTCACGTTCATCAACGAACAGGCAATTGTGCGTTCAACCAGTATGTGAGCTCATAATAAACATAGATGCATCTAATGTCAACGCCTAGATCACAAAGAAAGATTTTCCCATGCTCCCCGTGTCCGGCAGGATGCCCAGCAACTAGACGACTACGGACGACAGAGACCAACAATAAGTCATTAGTGAAACTGAAAATGGAGACGGCATCCGATACAACCACAACCTCCAAACGTACTTGGCACACCGCAGTCATTGCACCAGGCGACAAATGTCAAATTATTAGTAGACTGCATTACATAATAACGCTTGGTGACCGTGTTGCGAATTGCATACGCTACTTGTCAGGACGGTCGGAATCAAATGTTGTGAGCATCACAACAACGGTTTCGAGTGTGCGCACAGTTCTAATAAATTCTTTTTAAAAGCTCTATAGTTATAAAATGGGCAACCACGGAATACATAAATATATTTGAGGAGTGTTATTCCACGCTGACAACTGACATCAAATGGGATGGTAATCCAGAATCAGAGATTAAATTATGCGCAGCAGATGAGACGCTCACCAAGTGTGGAGAATGTGGATAAAGGTCACACAAAGATGGTGGAAGACAATCAAGGTTCGGACAGAAGTCGATGGAGAGTTTCTACCAATTTCTTTTGTCCACACAGTTCTGGCTTCAGCATACGGATGGCGATAGCTTTTCAGCTATGCACGGCAGATGCAAGCACATATCTCTTGTGGATTTACCAAGTGATGGTGTCAGATTCTTTTAGATGTATTACCGTACGGGATAAGATAGCATGACACAAAGAGAAGTGATGAAACGAGACAACGAATCCTTAAGGTATGTGACTATCGTGTGCCAACTTTGAAAAGTTAATGCTGAGATGTATTGTGTAAATGTTGTATCAAAATTTCAGTTTAGTCTTCGGGCCAGAAATCCATTCGTAGCGTCTTATTTGAAGGGTAAATGCACGTTACTTCCTGTTTCATGGACTTACTCGGTGTGGTATCCATTAAATTATGGGAATTGAGTAGATGGCGCACTCCATTTGAGGATGAATGCAAGAAGACGTTAGGATCCGCTGATGGTACGGACAATCAGCTCTACTATGTGAATCCATCAAACAACATGGACAAAGGTAAGTAATGGTGCTCCAAGACTATCTGTGACTCTACACAAAAACGTACGCAGCTCTACATACCCGTCAAGAGGTGTAACCATTTTTACGGTTAAACCAACCGTTACCATGTACGGCAACGTCTGAACTCGAACTGGAATCGTTGTAACAAACGAGAGTGGGATAATAACAGTATGTTAATTCCAAATCGTCGAAGAATCCACGTGACGATTCTTTCTACCATACAACGAAGCAATTGACATTCCCTTTCTACGAACAGTTTTTACTATTCAATGCACATCAACGGACACCATTCTCTTTATACCCACTGCTCACAGCGAACGAATGCTGTTTAAAGTTTACAGCATGACAGTGGCAATCTGAATGTCTGACTCAACTGCGGGCTGCAGGCGATGGACTCACTCACCAGGTTACTTGCTACGGAATTTCGTATAGGAGAGTAAAATATATACTAGCATATAGTTCCGCAGTCATCGGGGGCGGACTAAGTCTGAAAATAAACCCAATACTCGGAGAGTCAGCAGGTATGCTGAGACGTCTTACAAAATGATATATTACACCCGAATTTCGTTCTTACAAGAGCTGGACAACAGTACATACTGCCATGGTCGGGAGTTGAACTGCAGTCCATGTATTCATGCCAGCCTAGCCGATCACTGCAATGTTCATTTCAAATAAAGCACGATGGAAGCACAGTGTCTATACACCTGCACAAGCCAACTGTTCTTCACAGATTAATGTGGCTCATAATTCAGCTACAACAATTCGACTATGCCTATTGTAGGATGAATGACTGTGGCGAATACGGTTAATCTGTGGGAACGTGGACCGAAATTTAAAATTAGGTCGTGGCATGGGTATGCACCAATGACGGGCGTTTATTCACGATCGACGTAGACCGGAAATGTCCGCACATCATACGGAAAGTATGCTGTCCGGGTGCCAATGAGATAAGTGAAACACTTTTGTGGTGGGATACCATGCGCCATGTTGTAATGCTGGCAAAGTGTATATGGCACTTTATGAGAGGCCCGTTGCTAACCATGAATTTACCAAGCTCTGGCGGCACTATCGGTCATTGTCCACGACTGTTTATTCACCCAGAAAACCCACCTTACTTCACAGTTAGCCTTCGCGTTTCCAAATCGCTACCATAGGGACACAGCTGAGTTGAGCTGGCCAATTCATTTACGTGGACAGCATACAAATGCAGTTAGAAATTGTCAATGCTACAACCTCTAGAGTAGACATACAAAGATGAAACAAACATTACTGAAATTATCTTATTGCTTTCTATCAGGCGATGTGACACGTAAACATTGAAGAAAAAGGAGATGTTTTTCGTTCGAGGATGAGTGATGAACGTCATTATTTATTTCAGCAAATAAGATTAAGCAACAAGCGAAACAAACCACGACTGGCTCATGGAAATGGCGATATGCGTGATTATTTACGCTACTGAACAGAAAATTGGCTTATGTGGAACTTATTCCGCACTTAACCCGCGCCAATCGGACACTTTTTGCATGAATTCAATGATATCTGCCGAACTGCCGCTAGGGTTTGCCTACAACAACCAACGAAACGCCATAACACGACCACCCATAGCTTCGAAATGTATACGTCTACATCGAACGGCTTCATCTACTCAATCTATAAGTTACGAGAAGAAAATGGCTGTGGTAATAATATAGCTTACGTATGTGCATTCCTTTAATTTGTTATGAAAGTGTCAACAATGCAACAGAATGGACCCACATTCATCCGTCAGTTCTGGTTGGCCTTATAGTGTGAAAAATGAACTCACTAAGTAGGGCTGAAGTGGAAAAGTGGTACGAAATACTTCACTTTCCCAACTATCGGCCTTGTACTGTCTGTTCGATCTAGAGTCCATATCGTCATCTCAATAACAGGTACTCCATTAAAAAAAACCAGTTAAGCAGACAACTAGATCAACTGCCCATACTGACAACCCATGAGGTGACCGAAGGTGCAGTCTGTACGCCAGCGTGGTGATCGTATGCGTGGCTCATAGGACTTTGATGGTCAGGTTTTCTACAAAAATTACAAGTTCTAGTCAACAGCCAAAGTAAGCAGTTTTCGCCCGATTCTGATGCAGTTTAAACCATTGTAAAGCTCTTAAATTAGACCATATGACAAGTTGTATTGGACGTCTAATCCTATTCAATATAATGAATGAAGAGTTTTTGACTGGATATCTATTGACTCATCACTTATTGTCGAGTAATGGTCTTTCAGGCACAATACAAACCGGTGGAAAACACTGGGTATCCTAATGAAAGTTGATTCAACTCTCTTTACAGCGAGATTATAGAGGAAGAAAGTTTTATGGTTAGCCTTTTGTAAGTTACAGAACTCCCCGTTCTGTAGCGCTGACCGAAGTTGGCTAACTTACAGTGTTCATCACACAGGGGAAAGTTAACAAGATTTGAGACAACACAAATGAAACAACATAGGCCCCATCTCCGCTTGGAATGAAAAAATACTGAATGGCCGTTGCCACTAATGAGAACCATAAGCAGGACAGAGATCCAATTATTATTAGCAAAACGGAAGCACTAGAAATTGTAGGGTGATCTTCACTCACTTGTTCTGATAATCGTTTCTTGATGCGGATCATATCATGTTGCGGAATACCCTCCGTAATGCACACGATTAAAGGCATTTCCGCGTCCATGGCCTCATTGATGGCGGCCGGTGCGTAAGCGGGCGGAACATAGATTACGGTGGCAGTCGCACCAGTAGCGTCTTTGGCTTCTTTAACAGTATTGAATACGGGCAAACCTAGATGTTTTGAGCCCCCTTTACCAGGAGAAACGCCACCAACCAATTTGGTTTGGTAATCTAACGTCTGCTGCGAGTGAAAGGTGCCTTGTTTTCCCGTAAAACCTTGGCATATCAGCTTTGTATTGTTGTCCAGGAGCAAATTTTTACGAGTGTCCGCATAAATTGTGCGAAAAATGGGGCTCGCTACTATAGTTTTCAAAATATAATGAGGGAAGATTGATAAAAAGGAATGATAATGCTATAGGAAGTAAGGCACAGTAATTACATCTCTGATAAGTTGTCATGGGATCAATACAGTTTTAGTTACCAAGTACAAAATTGCAGGCGAAAGCAACGAAGGCTATTGAGATCTAGGCTTGGCATGAAATTCTCACTACAACCCACCCAGGAAGACTTAACGGAGAATGACAAACAACGTGCTGCACATTCCGAGTGTTCACTGGATCAACGGGTGTAAAAATCTGCCGCGAAAACACTGCAATAGACATTGTTTTGTGCTACGAAGTTAAATGAAAGTGAAAGCATAAGCAACAATTTAGAGGCTGAATTATTAGATCGAAGACATACGAAAGGAGGGGCTACGTTGTTTTACAGAATGAAAAGTTAGCATATATAAAGAGTCGTGTTGGTAGGCGGAAATATGACACTACAAGAACCGTCAAGCAGAAAGTACACCGAGTCGAAGGCCACTTACAATTTTACATCAAACAGGCGTATCAAACACGCTGAAGTTAAATGCATCCAGAAGTATAACATGCTACTTACAAACTGCGAGATGACTGATCGAGACTGTAGACCATTTCATCTGATCAAGCGACATCACCTCTAGCATAACGTGCAATGAGCGGGCTCTACCGCAACAGTCACCATTACCATAGTCGTCGCGAGTACAAATACCACTGCATACAAAGACAGTTCACGAGCTTAGACTATGAGACATCTGTCGCTAAGTCACACTGAATCAGATGAAGGAGATTAGTTACAATACGGCAGTACAAAGTTACACGTCACCGGAACCGGACTGTTACCATGTAAGTAACAGCACAGATGTGAGGTAGAATATGCTTCAAACACCATTACGGAGGGTCGCAGCAGGCGGCCTAAAACATGACGATGAGTATTGCCACATGTACAGGTGAAGCACAGTCATACAATCAGGCTGTGTAAACGGGAACAAGATATTTCTCAGTCAGGTTTAATTTATTTTTAACAGAAATGGAAGGCACCGTTGATCTATCTGGACAACTTGGAGGCCCGATTATCTCAAACTGTTGGGGAAAGTCTATTTTCCCCAAAAATGATTTATTTTTCGAGAT
>JTDE01014727.1:0-28341 GCA_014338405.1 Paragonimus skrjabini miyazakii | reverse complement strand
AAAATAACCAGTAGAAACTCAATAAATCGAGATTTGCTTTGTGCCACGAAGACTGGTTTTTGCTTTCGTTTCGGGAGGCCGTGATTTTTCAACAGCACCCACCGGTCTTATTCTTTCGGGTTTACACCGGATACGTGGTGTGTGAGTTGAACCGCAAGTGGTGCAACGCAAGCCGCTTGGGGTGATGGTTCAAAGCGCAGGCGTCCTCTGGCTTCGGTCACTATGACAGGCTGACCCATTTCGGGGGCCGCCAACCATAGACCGTGACTTCCTCTGTTATCCTGATTGAAAAAATATTATAGCGAAAACACCGCTTTATTAGCTTGGTACCTGTTACAGAAATAGAAATCGCCGGAATCTGCGTCAAGGACTCTTATATACTTGTTTTACCTGGTTGTTAACTGAAAGCGACGTTATCATACGCCATTCTCGAACTTCGGTATGGCTGCTGTTGTTCAGTGGTTGTTACGGACGCATTTCCGTTGTTGCAGATAGTCGATGTGCTTCTGTCCTAACGCCTGCTTATTGGTCCTATCAGCTGTTGGTGGTCTGGTTAAATTGGATCAATAGGTTTCTGTTTTCTGATTGGTTGTTTGTCAGACTGGTCATGCTTTTTGGTAACATATCACATTCGTTTTGGTCACCCACTGAGTGGCAGAATTCCAGTGTACGCTGTCAAGTCTCATGTTCTGCTTCCGCACGGCCGGACGGGTTATAACAGTGGTTCAATTGACTGTAAACAGAAGTAGAAAGTGGAGCTTTTGGGAATTCCGTATGTCGATGAGTAGAATCTCAGGGTCCTCATCAGTGAGCTGAAATGAGGGAAAAAGGTGCGGTGTCCGAACTGATGCAATAGATGTTGGTCAGGGCGAACCTTGAGAATTGTTACAGAGCCAGCAGGAACAACATGACCTGGTAGAACATTATAAGACTTGTAAACGTGCTTTGAGAAAAAGCTAAGTCTGCTTTCTAGTCTGCTATGTTGAAGCTCTAGTTTCAGGGGTAGCCCCTCAGTGTCATGTTATTTCCCTGTTGAGCATCAGCCGGCAGAGATGATCCGAGGACTTCATCATCAAAAATGGTAATACCAAACGGTAATACCAAGCCGACGATACTCTAAAGTGTAGATACTGAGAGATTTCAGCCTTTCCTGATAAAGTCTGGTTATCATACCCCGGACTGCTTTAGTGGCTCGACGTTGTACGATCTCTAGGAGCAACTTGTCCTTTTGAAGGCGTGGTGACCAGATTACAATAATAACCGGGATAATTGCGCCTACCACCCTTGAAAACGGTTGTGATGCTCATGAGTTTCCAGCTACTGGGTGATGTTTCTTAGGAAAAGGATTGCGTAAACAGTATACTAAATGGATTAGCAAGCTGTTCGACCGCTACGCGCAAGTCCTTGGGAGGTATACCGTCGAGGCCAGGAGAGCTATCCCTAAGGCACATGAGTTTAGCCAATACCGCCGGATAGGAAGCATCACAGTGTAAGTGTCATTGATTTCAGTGTTATGATTAACCTGAGGAACTGATGGAGACTGCGCAAGATAACTGCTTCAAAACTCAGCGAGAACAACAGCGTCCTCCGTATCAGAGCTAGCAAGATCTGATGGTCCTGACACTAGTGGGACTCCAGCTTTCGTCTCGCGAGCTGATGCTACAAATCGGAAGAGGTTATTTGGGTCAACGATAAAGCGTTATGTAAGACATTGTTGATAATTAAGACGGTCATATCAAATTGGCGATATATACCGATTCTTTAAGGCAGCGTATTTTATTTGGTCAAATTCAGATCCTGAAAGCCAATAGCATGTCCAACATCCCGCTTCTTCAGGATGAGTTTAAGTGTACTAGAGCGTAAATAACTTTCAGGCTTGCTCCATTTGGAGCCTCATAATTGTGTAGATTCTTCAACGGCTGCTGAAAGGATGGCAGTGAGCAGGGATCACTTACAGAGTGGAGGAGGTGTAATTCACCCAGGATTGTGCTCCCAAGTAGCCACGTAGTTTCTCCACCTTTATCTACCGGAAGTTCCTGCGATTATCAACCGTTGAACTGACCAGGTTCGTGCTGCAAATGAAGTCGAATAAGACGACCGCGTGGTGGTGCGGTGATGTAAGGTTGTCTACCGTGAACTCTTTGCTAGTGAATAAATGATCCAGCCGCGACGGATTACGACCAGTACGCCACCGAGTGAGACCAGATATGTTCTCCGTAAAACCCAATGCTCCGACTGTGAAAAAATCCTGCAGATAAAATTTTTGGTGCCTGCGTGCAAGAAAGCGGGGAAGTTAACTTCAGGCAAGTTGAAATCGCCCAGTCAGGGAAGTTGGGAAAAGCCTAGGGTGGACAGATCTCCCAATCTAGATAATAAAAGTACGTCTTTGAACTATCTGAAGATTGAGGACGATAGAGGGCCCCTACTAGGTAAGGTTCAGAACAATTTAGGCGAATCGAGCACCAAACCGTTCCCTGAATATCAGCGAATACTGGATTAATACAAAGGAAGACCTGAAGAGAAGTGTGGATATGGGGGGCCGATCCCCTACTCTACCTTCAGTTCTATCTGCACAGAAGATAATCGTGTCCTCTAAAGCGAGCTCAGAATCGAAGTAGGAAGTGCTCAGCCACAACTCCGTGATTGCAACAATCCATGGCTTTGCGGTAGAACAAAGTTCGTGAAGCTCTGGTTATTTACTTACTAAGCAAAACGCAGTTGTGTACATGAACTTTACAGAATTATTGGCAAGCGAATGAACGATATCCTGCGATTGTGAATGAGATGATTCATTCAAAACGTGGTGCTGGTGGAGGTCGCCGACTCCACCGGAGTCGGCTTTAGTGGGGTTTTGAGGTCATTAGACCCTCAATAATCAATGCCACGCAACTGGTACGCGTGCGGTGGTTGGCTCTTAACAAACCCCGTTCCTCTTTAGAACGATCGGAGTGGAACGAAATCCCGCGAAGGATCAAACGACGTCGATGGCGGAACCGCTGCAGTATGTGTGATGTCATCTCATGCGGGGAGACAGTAATTTTGAAGAGTCGTGGTCGAGATTCACTCGCCTCCGACTTGAGCCACAGGATGCGATGAATACGCTGAGCTTGAAGGTTGGTAATTTCAAGTGCAGTTGACGGAAATCATCAATGACTGTTATCGTGTTTCAGATCGCCGCTAATGGAATCGAGAACACCCACAATGACAACATTTGCGAAATCGGTCAGTGATTCCAGTTTCCCTCTGAAAGAATTTTCGCCTCTGGCATTCAGCCCACGGTACATCAGGGTCGTTGTGGTCGATTGAATGTGACAACGTTAACACGTGCATGCTGAAATATTTTAAATTCAATTTTATTTTCTCAAAGTTAATTTTAAGTTATTTATTTATTTATTCATCTATTGCGACTTTTAAGGCAATTTTTGAGAATCGTGAATTTTGCACTTTCTCACCTTTCCAGGAGTGTCTCCAGAAATAAACGGAGATCAGCTTAATTTACGTTCGTAGGACGAGCCGTGGGTCGTAAACGATTCTGTAGCACGATTATATAAGGTTCATGGTCCTCTAAACCCGTGCAGAGTTATTATCCCAGTACGAAGTGCAGAAGGTGCAAGAGTGTATGTGGGGATGTGCAGTGTCCAGATGGTTAACTGCTGCAATGTTAACAATTCAGTTCACGCGACACATGTTGCAGATCACGATTTCATGCGGTCTGACGAAATGCTTGTCTGTGTGAACTCTTTCGAGTTAAAGCACAACCACCCCCTCATCCATCTGCTATATGAGTCTCATTCTAGGAATCGGGGACTCACTGTCATTGAACTGAACGATTTCAAAAGCCTGTTCCAATAAAATGCACAAAACACAGACATTGAGCAGTGTGTAACGCATGCTTACGGGTAGTTTGCCACAACCGCTTACGTTGGAAACATCCGCCCCAAGTTATAGCCTGCAATGGTAAGTGAGTTTGTTATGTAAGAATGGTAACGGAGCATTAGAGAACCTCGAAGAAGTGCTGTCGATTATTATTGCGATTGGTGTGATGTGCACCATGCGGGATGATGGCAACAGATATACGCATAACTGCTTTGCCCAGCAAACGCAAAATGAACTATTCCGACGTTTCCTGCATGTTGTGAATGTGGTTGTCCTCCAGGGGACAAAAAACAACGAGTTTGTCATCAAACATTTCCTCATACTTTCGAAGCTGGAACTTATATCAGTTCCTCGTAACAGATGGCATGGGACACGGTCGACCGGTGATGCATGGATGAGTTCGTAGTGAGAAGTATGCTTCACTAAGTAGGTTTTTCGAAATTTTTCAACAAATGATGGACGAGTACATAGCGATGAAGATGTTTGTCATGGGTAAGATGACTGTGCAAATGAGGGCAGTCCATATGGTGTTCGGCTGCACCGTCATGTTGCGTCACTGTCATGTAAGTGATGCCGTACGTAATCAAGTAAATGAATGACATTCGTCCGTCATGTTCGTTAAATGATGAACCCTTTTTGCAGCTGTCATCTCTTCCACTTACCGGCCACGGTAGACATTGAAGGAGAGTGAAGTGCACCCTTACACTGTATACCGTAGGTTCAAATGTGACCTGCATATCATCCGCAGAACCGATAGACAGTTTCTGAATTAGTTGTTGCGTCATTGCTGTACATCAAGCCGTGGTAGGCCAGTCGTGCGCAAACTAATGGTGTACACTTCGGCAATCACACGAATAACAAGCTGCAGAAGGTAAACGGACAATTGAAGAAGACAGCGCACCCGAGAGGCTTCCTGGCCGTTGTCATTCAAAACATATGGATCCACAGCGAGTGACTGATGCGGGAGTATGAAATACAAACTACCTACGGGTGCGACCGTCGTGAGGTTGTCGGCGTCGACTGGTACGTTAGAAACATTCTTCACAGAATGACCACGTTTGCAAATCATCTTGACAAAAACACTTCAACGTACGGACTCCACGACTCCATTTCGAAACAGTGTATGAGTGCAAGGCCAGCGGTTCTCACCTTGAACACTGCTGCTTCGTATGCAACATGACAGTGACGCTAGCGTGCAGGGCACCTGTGAGTGTACTTTTCACCATGCTGTTTACCGAAGCTGACATTGTTGACATGAAAATTAATAACTGTCCACTCGTACTCTCAACCATAGCCGGTAGACAAGTTCCTTCGGCATTCCGTAAATTCCGTAACATTCCTGATATGTTAGCTGATTTCGTTCCTTCAGAAGCAGCTGTGTCGGCTTTTATACCACGTTCATTCATTTGAATTTCAGTACAGTTCGACTATGAGATTGATCAATCCACTCTCAATGTCGTATTTTTGGATTTTCTACACCTATCCGAGTTTTTCTTACCACAAACTTGAAGAGTCACCCTCCAGACCGCTAACCCTTGTTTTGTTCGGCTTTAAGTTTTCCAGGGTCGTGTTTTAGTTTAATAATTTTATTCCGATTTTCTCATTATTGTGTCCACCTGTGGGTTGACTTCGGGGTTGTAGAACACAAACGCGGCTCTTCACTTCAGGTACATGAATACATGCGAATTTGTAATCAGGCAACCAAAAGCCATGAAGAGGAAGATTTCTGTTGGAGTCCTGAACTGATTAGATCCTATCTGGAGTCTTTTGATGAGCGTCCATGGAGAAGAAAAGATCTCCATTTAATCAAGAACCAGTCAGCAAAAAATCACTTTCAGTTGTTGGACAGTATTTTGTCGTGGGTGAAGAAATGCGAGTGGTTTAATTTATACACTTCCATCAAGTCTCAGTGAAGCTTTTGCGAATTGTTTTTGAGGGTAACTTGAGATTTAAGTGAAAATTTTGTGTTGTTATTGTGGTCATGTGATTATTGGCCTCTGGTACACCTAACAACATAATTTAAAAGGTTTTCGTCATCGTTCGATGAATTCTTCTGGTTGATTATCATCCTATGAGACATTTGTACGTTCTCACATATTGATTGCCCCTATAATTTGAGTATTTGCCATTTTTATTCGCTCAGTATAACACAATGACATTCACAAAACGCACCAGTATTGGTGGATCGGAGGTCTCAAGGGTTTGTGGCCGACTCGGTTGCCCCATGACAGTCCAGAACTGAATGCAATACCAGATGTGTCCACATGGTTATCACTTCAAGTATGCTGGCCTCTACATCTCGCTGACTTCTTCGAAAAGGCCATGTATCTATATGAGCTGTCTTTTTCGAAAACCTTGTACTGCTTCCATTCCTGTATTCGTTCCTCTGCTTATCACCCTCAGTGAGCAAAAACAATATACCTTCAGATGTAACTGCAAGGTGTCTGAGAATGCACGTGCACTACACACGGCAACATTATGGTTGAAGCACAGAAACCTTATCTGACAATAAGTCAGAAATGGAGTGCCAGTTGAGAATACGTCATAGTAATCGGAAGTGTATTCAGCTCAAACCCAGAGCTAGTTCCTGTGCAGCAGTAGTAAAAAGGCACGTTAACCAGCGAAATCACAATGAGATCAGTATAATGTGCAACGTCATTATTTATGCTGTAAAACAACAATAGCATAAAACATTCGGTTATAAATTACATTCACTATACTTAGGCTCATTGAACTAGTGTATTGAATTCGGTTTTCCGGGTGTGACGCTTGCTCTTGAGACACTGGTCTTGTCTACCAAACAATTTGAGAAGGCCGCCATTAACGTGATGTACAGAAAACTCCAGGAGGAGGGCTTGTTTTATGTGGACAGTTTCCGACCACGTTACCTCCAGATGATCAAGCCAGTGCGTTGTTAAATACCTCTTCATCTCCAGATTTAAAAACTTGATTTCAAGAAGCAGGCTTTTTTAGAGCTACCAAGAATTCACTCGAAATTTTTGTTTCGTTACGCGCGAATATGTGCACGGGTGGAATGCTAGATAAAACGGTAGAAATGAAGATAGTTGATGCTCATTTAGAAGGTGTCTCACTGGAGGCCTGATTGCAGGAGCGGCAGAAGCTTCTCCCACTTGCTAGAACAAGATCAAGCATTGAGGCCGACCTTAAAGTTCACGTAAGTGCTAATGTCTTAATCCCCACTCTCAAGAGAGAACCAGTGTCCCCGAAGGGATCGATCCACGCGTCCATACCCATATCACAGGCGGCTGACTCATCTCTTTGATAGACCAACCACCTGTGGGTCTGGCCAGGTCTGACCGAATAGCCCTCGAAAGTGATAAAGCGCACCCTTTTACTCGCATACGTACCATCCATCCACCTCAGAGTTCTGTTGAAAAATGTTTTATTCTCAAGTCCCATTACCCTATGAGTCTGCTGAGGTCTCCTCCTGCATCTAGGAAGGCTTATACCTGGTTCATGCTAGCCGCATTTTCCTTGGCTGGATTTAGGTTATTTCGTCCTGAGTTCTCTTCTAGTCTAAAGTGCCACCCAAATTTTCGTGGGTACAAACCATCCTTTGGTAATTCACAAAGCACAGGCAATGTAAAAGCCAACAACGTCCGACCAACAAAATTGGACGAAGCCTTCCACAGAAATGCCCATGCATTCTCAGATCACAATGAAACCCCAAAAGAGGGACTGCGAAACTTAGCTGCCGTTTACGCATTCCCCCTCGCTACTAAGACAATTATATGAAGCTCTTCTTCGGGCTCTCTTGTTTCTTTTTGTAGCCAACCAAATGTGAGTGTATCCGTGACGCACATGTAAAACAACTGTCTGAGCCTTTTCAACAAACTACTAGAAATCAAGCAACTGGTTAACAAAACTAACCCTTGCATTCTTGCTTTTACAGAAACCTTTAGTTCCACGAATGGTATGTTCCGGTGTACTCACTATACTGAATAGTGTCCTGTGGGTGTATACTAGGCTGTGCTGTCTCCTCAAACGAAAAGCTTCTTGGGCCGACTCTCATACGGGACTTCACTTCCCCAGAGAGACGCGACGCATTCTGGTTCAAACTCCGGCTTCGTAGTCGTGACAGGCTGTTTGTCTGTGTTATTTACCTGTAACTGTCGTGCAGCGCATCCGACGGCGAGGCAATTCTTGCCACTCTAGGCCGAATCTTGTCTACACAGCTTTTCTCCCATCTTTTTATAATGGGTGACTTCAAAGCACGCCAACTCAGCTGGACTGCTGCTTCTCATGAGGACTGATTGAGGATTTTTGAAAGTCTTGGCAGTGTTACTTCGTAAGAAGGACTGGACGCAGCATATCGAACTGCTTACAAGGCACCATCCAGGACAGAAACATTCCTTGATTGATCTGGTTATCACGAACGAAGTTCACCTGGTGGAAAAAGTAGTCATCAAACAATAGTTGGGACATAGTGACCACATGTTACAAACTTTTGATTTTATCTGCTACTGCGGCAAAATACTATGACGACGACTTCATTCCGAAATTTCTTGAAGGTCGACTTTAATGCTCGGAAGACATTCTTAAGAATGTCTCGTATCTGACTCATTAAACTCAAACTAGCTTTCTTTTAAAGCTGCCATTCACGAAGCTGATGAATCATTTATTCCTCGTAACCCATGAAAGTACTTTTCTTTTCCGCCGTCGATGTAACTTTTCGTCCATAATCTAGCAGAAGCTAATGAGCAAGCCGAAGTATCTGGGAGCCTTTTGCTCTGCATGAAACAGGTGCAGGTTGGAAGTCTGTCAACACACCCAAAAGATATCGTTAAATCCCTTGTTGATAGCCTGCGAGAATAAGAATTTTCTCCTCAAGTAATGAGCCACGAGAGGAAAACTAAGCCCTCAACACCTTCTTTGCGGTCTGTTGACGGGAAACCGCCCCCAACTTCCAGTTAGTTACTGAGGTGTTCACGGAATACTGTTCAGCAATCTGCAATGTGGTTCCGCCAAATTAGCATCCGATTCTCCCGTAGGGAAGCCTCTAATAGCTACTCCTGACAACTGACTTCTCTGCGCTCGACCTCCAGAATTTCTAGTTCAGTACCAATCATTATTGTGTACACAGAAGCCAACGACAGCGGTCACAACTCGGATACTATCTTCTACGACTGTGCCAAAGTCTTCAACTGTGTCCTTCACGGTTCTCAATTACACAAAATAGAACCTTATGGCATTCAACGGAAGGTTCGCTGCTGGATTACATTCGTTTTTGTTAACAGTACTTTTCGAGCAAGAAGCTTATCAGACCTTTCTTCTCCCTTTTGATTCCCTCTGAAGTTTTCAGGAATAACTACTTGGCCCGCTGTCACTTCTAACGTATTTCGGTGACTTTCTCGTCCTTATTTATAGTAATGCTTTTCTTCACGTGGACAAATCAAAAGTCTGGAATGCCTGTGATCCCAGTACACTTCAGATTGAACTTGACCGCATTAGGTGCTACAAGCCGTCTAAATAACAGCAAGTGTGCTTATGTGTCGTTCGGGGGGACTCCAGCAACCTATTTGTGATGCAAAATGAACAGAGTGAAATAGATATCGTGGGGATGACCTTCAAAAGACCTACGAATCTGGCTGTCGTCTAGTTTATCCTTCTCTCGAGGCAGCCAGATGGCCGCTGAAAGAGGATAAGAAACTATGGGGTGATATAAAAGCCTCTCGTCGCCCAGAGAGTCATACACTCCAAAAGCTTTATCGGGTCAACAAAAGACCACTACTTGAGTATGTTAATAACGTTGCATGCACCCATTTGAAAAAGGATGGACAGGTCACTGAACATGTCCAGCGAGCAGCCACCCGAATGGTCAGTGGATTGTGGCATGTTTTCATACTAGTCTCATCCTAAAATCCTTGATGTATGTCGTCTAGAGTTTTGAAGACCTCGAAGTGGCTCAATCCTTATACAACTTTTCTTGAGCACAGGACTCGTGCAGTAATTCTTTACCCAAGTACTTGATAACAGTTGAAGGAGTCACTTCAAGAAATTATGCAAGCTTCGACCTCGAGTATTCCTTAGGTAACAGTTATTTTCTTTTATAGTTATCACCCACTGGAATGAGACCGTTTCAAAGTGTAATTAGACTCCCACTTACTTAGGACATCGTTGGATTAGTTCTTTTAACTTTCTGCTACCCTCAAGAACAGTGCTACGCCTTGTTTTCGATGACTGTCGTTGACGTCAATAGGAAACCGCTGCACACTTAAGCAGACAAACTGACTGGATCCGAGTGACATGGGTCCCCAGCCTCGAACCCGTGTAGATATCGTTGAACTCGCTGTAATCCTCAGATAACTTACATGTGTTGCGTCAGCAGTAAATTCAGGGTTAATTTATCTCTTTTCGTCAGTTGTTTGTGTCAACATATTTCGTGTGAATGAATTACAAGATCACGGAAACTGTTCTTTGAAATTAATGAATTACCTGAAGTTTCCGCTGGGTTCTTTAACGAAGACAAGAGATAGTTTCGTGAACTATCAGCTTCCTTGGCGTTTTCATTAGTCAGCATATGTTTCCTTTGCCATTATACTTTCTTATGAAGATAAATTGATGTCTGCTTTCCAAATGGTTCAAATCTGTATAGTACGATAAGAATTCCATACCTATCCATTTACAATGGCCATATGAGTGATGGTGGACAGTAAACGGTTTCTAAACTTTGTGGTACAGTTGAATTTGATGATATTATGTCCAGGATCACTAGCGTTTAGCTAGAAAACAAAAACTGTTGCAATAACGACTTCAGACGTCAGAACGACATAGTTTCATGAGACAGTAAAACAGAATTCACAATCGTTCATTTTCACAAGCACTGTCTGGTCTTTTGTCTTCTCCATGACCCACGTTGTTGGACCTCCCTTCGAAAGCAACAATAAATGAAACATTCTGTAAGTATTGAGTATTCGTGACAAACTTACAGCATTTGCACAATTGTCCAAGTCTGCTACAACCGAAGCACAATGCGCTAAGATGCGCTTTAGTATTTACCAAGTATATATCTGCTAATTGTAAAGCGGACTTCTCCAATGTGGTTCAGAAATCGTTTAGTTTGGTAACTTCTTTCATCTTTGGCCTTCACTACATTTTCAAAAAGTTGTGGAGAGTCCGGGTGGGCGAATCGGGCAGAATTAATCAATTACGTCCTACGGCGTCCTATTTTGGTTTCCGTCAGTTTGTCCGCTCTTCTTCAAAAACCAGCTCCGCCCTTCTCCTAAAGAGTGTGATCAAGATCGCTAGGTGCGCCTGGTTGAGTTTGATTCCCACCAACTTGATCACGTCCTCAGAATTTTCCAAAAAGCTCCAAAAGCTAACACTGCTGAACGTCGTAGGTCAAGGACTCTCCATCTTTAACTTCGGTCATGACATCAACCGTTTTGAGGCCAGATTGCGAGTGCGGTAAGGTATGTTGACTCACCAAGCCAACAAAGCTGTGTACTAGTCAACCCTCCAACAGACACAACCAATCATCCGCACATACTAATGGCCAGGGAGAGATGTAGTGTACGATGACAAGTCTGTGTACGAAAAAAACACTATTTCTTCAGAGGTTGTTCATCAGTGCTTCGTCTTGACCTCTCCTGGAATACCTTGAAACCTTATATTATGAGTTTGCCTGACTACTCACAAGTAGTATAACTTCATGGTTCATTTTCATTTGTGTATCAGGTCACTAAGTAAACTTCCGCACATTACCACATTAACTCTTACATAAACCTTACCAAACATGTGGTCAGTTTTTTCGTGGATCTTTGTCCCAATAAGTTATTAATATTACTCAAATGTTTGATGTTTATCGTTTTTCATCGTCAATTAGGACAATGAATAGTTTGTCGCTATCGCATAACATACTGGTAGTACATTGTGTATGGTAGTATGTTTCGCCTAATTGATCCAACATTTTCCGGTTGTTTTAACCGAACATACAGTAAGATAGTTTATCATTCGTTATCTCCAGATGAGATACTTTGTAGTTTATTTTGGCTGCTCCTGTAAACTTTTCATTGATCACGGTGTTCACGGTGTGCACAAAATCTATTAAACCAGGGTCACTCCGATTAAACATTTTTATGAAAGACATTTCCTGTACCGCTGCCAGAAAAGCTTCAGACCTAGTTACGTTGAAAAGTTCACGATTAACACTTCAGTTCCCCCTTCTTCTTATGGTGTACTATCGTTGGAGCAAAATAAAACCGTTGAAGATTAGAAAAACGCCTGACAATCAAAAACAATGAAATGTTTCTTCCATTAGCTCCATTTAACCTCGCACAATTTAGGTTTGACAAAATGTTATTGCTAATAACTTCATGCAGTCATTGGCCGAATATTCAGACCGGAGGTGAAAATAAACCAAATCGTTCTTGTGTATGTGTCATTATTTGGAAAACACTACTTTCGGTGTCAAAAGTTAGTCAAATTTTTAACTTTAATTTATTAGTTGCTTCAATGAAACTACATGCGATTGCTGATAACTCAAAAAGTACAACCATTCACTAATTAGCAAAAATAAACATTGACAAGGTGAAGTGGTTTCTCTTAATTGGGCCATTTTTAAAATGCTGATTGAACTTTCAGCTGTCACTCACGTTTCAATATATGAACTTTATCTTATCTGATGTCTTTATGGAAACAACTGTATGTTAGACAGCAACAATATGTATTGCTTAGAGTTGTTGCTTTATACCAAAGTGTACTGATGGCGCACATTGATTTCATAATATAAAAGAAACTGTTGAAAATATCAATATATTCGTCTCAGCGAAAGCCATAAGACTTCATCAGTATTTCCTTAAAGGTTGCTATGGCTTTCACCATACTCACTAAAGCGGCCAGCGGGGCAAACAAAGCCAGAGCAGGCAAACTCTAGCTGATGATAGTTGACCATAACCTTTGTGTATCACACCGTTACTTCACTTGTGGCATCAGTCGCTACACGTAATATCATCCGAAATTGTAGTTCTTGCCCTTTCTAACAGTGTCATGAATTACAACTGATACATCACTTTACCCATGTCACAGTTACAGCAGGCTTTGGCCTGCGACCTACTCCCAACAAAGATATGCTTGAATTTCGTTTCGCACAGGCGCATCCTATCCATCTACCAATCGATCGACATCACATTAGTCCTTCATCACCTTACCATCCGACTGACATTCTCCACCTCACGAAATAGACAACCTTGAGAACACGTCAGAAACCTGATCAGCCACTTGGTGAGCGTTCATGGCCACACCCACGCTGGACAGATCAACAATCGGTCAAAATGTTGACTAAAGAACTTGATGATTTACCCGTTTGACAACAGCTAGAGTCCGTTTGCTGGGACACCTGCCACCTGGTTACTACTACGGATTTTAATTGTTCGGCTGGGTACAGCAACGAAAATAGTTCAAACGAACTTCTCAGTCTAACATCTACATTTCTAAAAAAGACCCAATTGTGAAAAACCTGGACTACAGCTGGATTCGAACTAGCGATAGAAACAACTTGCCCGAACAGGAGAAATGCTCTATCAGCTGAGGTAAGACCAACGCCGGATGCTCATCACTGACGTTGGTTGATTTCAGCTTGAATTGATTGAGAAATTCTGCTTCGGCAGTCAGTTGGCTAGATAGTTCGGTGGATTCTCTATGACACAGTTGGTTGCATAGGTGATTAGGTCCAAATGTGAAGTCTATGAGCTTCCGGCGTGGCTTCGTAGCTCAGCTGGTAGAGCGTTTGCCGTGTTTGGGCAAGTTTCTTCTGTCGCTGACTCGAACCCAGCCGGAGTCCAGATTTTACGCAATTAGTTCTTTTCTAAGTTATCAAAGTTGCCAAACTACTTACCTACACTTCTGATTAATTACTAGTGACTACAGGCATGCGGTATAACTGATGCACTATCTCAGTTTCAATCAATTTAGTAAGCCTGCACGACACTTTAGAACGCCTTAACCACTTAGGGTTATCACCGCGCGTTTGTTGAAAGTGAACCATCTCAAACCAAACCGACGACCTCACACTCATAATATGGGGACTAATCGAAAGCAGATATTGTGCAGTTTGGACCCGCACTTCCTTGTCATATCCACAAACTGAAGCCCTTCTTACTTTTTGTTATTTTTCACGCTGTTTCTCCCCATTTCTGCTGGCAGTTGTGTAATTGGTTGTCGAGAGCTTCAGCACTCTTGTTTGTATCAGACTATTAATTCTTAGTGGAACACTTAAAATGAACGATCCCCTAGTAACTCTGTAGAGAAATAGACTGTCAATTCAAATTGATGGACATTACGGAACAAACAGCAAAGATACGAACATCAAAAGACCTAAAACCATACAACAAAACTCGCGTATTCTTATGTCTCGATCAGTAATTGTGTCCGCTGTGCTTAAAGGTAGCTAAAAGGTGTCGGTGGATTGAGAAGAGTATGATGGAAATGAATTTTTGTCAATTTCTAAACAGCTTAGTTCTACCACTATCTCGTCAGATTGACTTTAGAAACTATGAAAAAGTTTTGACCATTCGGTCACAACAGAAGTGGTAATTCAACTTCGATATGTCCCTACCAAAAGAAATGCGCACGAGGGATTGTTGCTGTTTCCGTGATGGTTTTTGTTGTCTATCCGTAGAATGCGACAAACCCTGAACCTACGCATCATCAAAGCGAGGCAAATCTATCAGCCGATCTTTTACGGTAAACATGCCATATGCGCCGACTCCCTTCCTCGTCTCACTGTTGTAAATGATGTAAACACGGAAACCGCGTTCTTAGTTGAAAAGCGTAGATAGGCACTTATTCGCAAGCTGTTTTTTCGCACGATATTGAGTTTTTCCGCGATGCACAAATACTTCTGCATTGAATTGAAGATTCGGATCCACTTCTTTTAAGATCAGCATGCAAACACTTGAAATAAATTTATGAGGGAATGTGTGTTTAGTTACGACTGCAAAGGAATTAAAGAATGAACACTAAGTCCCAGTTGTGAGTGTTGCTTATAGTAACACAAAAATTGCTGTTTCCTCCAGTGGATTATTTTTCAGTCTCACTGGTGATTTTGGTTGCTCCAGTCAATTTGAAATAATTTGTAATATGGTTCATGAAAGGTTTTTCTCTTTTCACATTCCTGGTTCCAACTGAATGCTCGGATCACGAAAGTGTAAAATCTTGAAGTAGTCACCAGCGTGGTGATGTCATTACATAGAATGGTTTTCATACCACAACAGTTAAGAAACATCCGACGTAAGATATACTGACTCATGCAACAACTCGATTCTAGAGTGAGGTGTATCACCTTACACTGCAAAAATATAAGGCAGAACATATTTCTGCACAGATTCCGGAAGTACTCTTAACATCAACCATCCACCTATGGATGTCACTTAGTCTGATAATTTCAGCATGAAATGTTAGAGAATGAACCAATAACTGAAGAATGCAGTTCTGCATACACAATAGTTTGCTGGAACCATTCTCTACCCAGCGGATGTTAAGCGTGTTGTCGTCCAGCTCATGCTCAACAGACTTCGCCAGAACGTATTAAGAAAGTAGAATGCTGTGTACCACTTGAAACTTATATATATATATATATATAGGGTTGGACTCAATTAAATTATAAGGGTTTAGGAGAGGAGTAAACACTAACCATATGCTACTTGACCGTTACTTTTCTTCAGATAGGTTGTGGATACCTAGACTTAACAACATGCCACGCGTTCGCTGGTGCCCAATAGGATAGTATCAGAAGCAGCACTGAATCCCAAGCAACGACAATGGAAACAATCTTCCTTCATAACATTTCGACTTCGCAGGTGGTTGGTTTCACTCACGAACAAACGTTAGCTATCAGCCGTCGGATAAATGCAGATGTTCTGAGTATGTTAGTTAGCTGGCGTACACAAACTATGTTATGCGCGGACTGCATTAACTGCTATTGTGCACCATAAATGCCACGACGAAAAATAATTGTTTGTTATAGACAGACTATAAGAAGATTAGTTAGCTAAAACCCAGGCGTCTTCGAATAATTGAGTTTCTGCGTAATGATGTGATATACACAGGTAAATGAGGTCTTACATATAAATCTGTATAAATTAAGACTTGAAAATTATAATCAATAGTGCGAACTTATGAAGGTGAGCATTGTACAACTGTTGCCTATAAGAAGTCGATCGGCTGGTGATTTTCCCTAACTGCCTGTTACTTAAAGATTGATTTGTCTATCTATTCACAAACTCACGGTAAGTAATGCGCACACTGGGATGTATTAAGTATCTATAAGAGTGAGTTCAAGAAACGCGTTTGAATTTTTCGGTGCTTATCTATTAAGTTTTGATTTGTTTCAAATTTATCACTACCGAATTCGTTTAAATCCATCAGGTGCTGATCAACAGAGGCGTACAGTTACTTTGTAAATTTAGCGGTACAAGCGGGCAAAGAGATTCTGAAATTGAAGTAGGAAACGGGTTGGCAGCGGACATTTTCAGTACGTCTGAATGAATAGTTCAAACTGAGTGTTTGGCAGAACGCAGCAGTCGATCTACCGGCTGAGTTGCCAAAACTTCAAAGTATAGTTGGTAAGGCCCTTGCCGCGTTGAAGCACGCCATTACTGCTACTGTTTTGTGTTCAGCTTAAGTCCAAAGTTTTATTATCTGACTTTTTCTAGCCTACTAAATTTGACAGACTAGTGATAAGTGGTACAAGAAATGTTTACAATCCAACGTAGATAGCAATCGAGTAAACATACTTTTTTTCTAATGTATTTGAAAAGTGAAGATATCTCAGGGACTTGGTCATCAGACAAATAGGCTACATTCAATGATAAACATTAGTGCAAATCACCGAACTTGTTTGCTATAAAGTGTAGATGCACAAAGAGGATGGTTGTTTTATCAAGTTACGAATCTAGTATCTAAGCAACTGATTCCAATGTTTGAGGAAATGATGAACGCGAAAATGGACAAACTGCTTTGTGTGCGTATGTAGTGGATTGAAAGGGAGAGTGTCTCAATGAGGTTTGTGAAGTTGTCGTTATATCTGTTACGGTAACTAAACGACAATAAGATTCGCATGCAAACTCGTAAGCACATTCCTGTGAGATCCCCTGTATAAACCGAAGTACGTGCTTAGATATACCATACTATATTAGGCTTGCAAGTAATACTCATAGTAGCAAAATAGTCATGATAACATTTACAATTTGTCTGTGTACATCGTTAATCGCACGCCGATACTGTCTATAGTTAAACGCTATAAGAAGTTCTACAACTGAATTTGGAGAACCTGTGCATCGTTCTGCACATATCTGCTGTGTTATGATTTGTCGCAGCTTGATCCCTGCCAAATGCGTTCACTGTTGCCAAGTCCTGACCAGCTGAAGTATTCCGTCACTTCCTAAATTCAATCGTACACGTACGCGAGAGTGGTATAAAATTACAGGAAAGAACAGATCGGCAACGGGTATTAACAGTACACTCGAGCGGACATGTCAGAATGACAATGTAGACCCATATGCGACAAGCGCTCCTCCAGCTGGGCTAAGAAGTCTTTGTAGTATGGATGTACGAAACGATACTTGAGCTACCATATTTGGTTATGGAATTAATACCGAAGTTTGGGGTGCGGTTTTACGTAAAGATAAGCACACCACTTCATTGAACTGAAATGTAAAATGCTTCCGTAAGCTTTGTGCTGTTTCACTTGTAACTCTGACTGGCGACAATTAACAGTGCGATTCTGTGGATTATTGTGATAACACCTATATACTGGATGGTTTAAAGTGCTTCTAACTTGATAAAAAGGTTATTATGCTTGCAGAGACAATACACAAAATTTAGATGTTAAATAATAGTGAGCTATTTATGTCATTCTTGGCATCATGAACAATGCGTACACTAAACTGCACAAAAAACAATAAATGGGGTATTCTGACGGTTCCACGAGTATATAACTACAGTCAATGTTAAATATTAATATGGTTAAATGATAGAATTACAAAGAAAAATAGATTTTGTGAGGTACCATTTTGGGAGCTGAAATGCACTACTCATCACAATGGGTTTCGTGTACATGTTTATCTCATGTTCTTCGTATAATAAGGTTTTTGTAAAGCATCTAAAGGTGATCCATTTTTAAGTAGATCCAGGAGTATGATGTTCACAACATCTCCTTGTTGTCATTATTCAATCAGTCAGCAGACTGACGGACTCATGTTAGATGTGTTGGTATTTCATGTAAAGTTTGTTGCTCTAATCTTTGAACTAAACGGAATCTACAAAGCAGTAAAGGGATTAATAATGATGAACTGAGTGCCTTTGCACTGTAATAAATTATTCGTCTGGCTAATACGCTTGGAAAGTATAATTACCCGTATAAATGGAAGGGATTAGACTAAATTTTTCGAAGGTCGTTAAAGAAGCGGCAGTGTTTATATTGAGGACATTTAGTGGCAGAGAACTGTCGGGTATCTGGTAACCCAGTCTTGTGGTCGTAGCCACTGCCAACTGGCAATCTGAGGTGAACTGTGTCCGTCCGCACAACCTAGTGAAAACAGGCTATAACTCAATCACACGCAGACTCCGCTATCATAACCAGTGCTTAATGAGCTTGTGATAAATCGAATAAAATCCTAAAATGACTAGTAGTCGGTTCGACTCCCTATTCAGCCTCCCTCTACCTGATGAATCCAAAGAACGACGAAACCGGTCGTGGAGTGTTGCATTAAGGGCAGGCAACATTTGACGTGTTGCAAAGATGACATTGTTCGATTTACTTGCTGGAAATGTTATTAGTTGTGTTTCGTGCCACGATTCCGACGAAAGTTTGCGTTGTATACTCTGTAAACAATGACAAAGTTGCTGCAGTGAGGAATAAGTGCACGATTGTCTTACCGTCAACAAACAAGAATCGCTCATTAGATTTGATAACATTGTACAGGTCACGTACTCATGAAGAAAAGTGGTAGTCTTTTTATGGCCCACCGCCTTAGTGACTGGTTTCGTCGGTAATAAGGTCTACGCTATAGAAGAAAACCATGCTAATCAGTGGGTTCTATCCGTCAATTAGCGCCATTTTGATCAAGAGGCGCGCGCGAGGCACTCAAACAAAAGCTGTTTGAACGTGTAAAAATGCTATAGTAATCACATCACCTATGTCAGTTGACTCTGATACACTGCGTATGAGCTTCAACTGACATGTCACGCAGAACCGTTTGTTGAGACAACTGTGATGATGAAGGTCTGTGGGAATGAAAATTCAATTATATGCTTTTCCAGAATCCTTTCGTTGGAAGAACTACATGTAAGTGAGGGGGTGTGATTGATAAATGTTTTGCCTTGGGCTATATTTACAGCGAGATGCAAGTGGCGTTATCCACCACAGAAGGAATGTGCTCGATATAAATGATACATAGGATAAATTCAGTAAGGCAATGAATATATCCTGACTTCTTGTTTTCATAAACACTGGTAAGATACAATGGGGCCCACGGTGGATCGATAATTCAATGGCAGTCGAATGGGAGCAAATGTTTCTGAAATCAATCAAAGCCTGGGTTATGATTGTGCTTGATTTTTGATGAAATAACGAGCAAAGGGGCGCTGTCCATGCTCAACGAAGCAAAAATTGTTAGTTAAGATTCCAAAACTTTCAATAGGACCATCAACAAGTGTCAACCCGGACAGCGCTAAATCAGATGAAAGTAGAATCCTTGCTTGAATTTTTGTGTCTCATCAACTACATTAATTCCATACCGCTTTGTTTGCTGCTTACCGCAAAGGATTCTCATTTCTATGGTGCGGTTAGTTTTACTTTATGTTTCTCTGGTTTTGATGAGTTGTCTAAATCCAAAGAAATCTTGCGCCTGATAAACGGCCAATTACTTTGAAAAGTTTGTTCGTATCATTTCTAGTGAACTTAGACCAACTACAGATGCACCCTACATATAATTCATGCAAACCACAACATACCAATAACCACTACGAAATTTGGCCTCAGTAAAACAAGGTCTGTCAACTGCCCTTTCAAAGAGTTTATTCTGTCATACGTAGCTTTCACACAAATAAAACTATGATAAATCAGTTGATCAGTTTTAACTCATCACGCGTTGGCTTGGTTCACAAAACGTGTAGAGATCTTGTCCGAGCCCCGGTAGTTGTTTGGTATCTGGACAGAAATTGCTCAAACTGTGCCATAAAAGTGTAGCTATTCAATGGAACACTGGAAGGAAGATATAGCGGCGGCTGTAGAAATAATAGAAGTGTACTAGGTTAGTGATTCGAGTAAATTCAAGTACCACCAATATTTTGAATAGACATACTACTGAGTGACACTTGTAGCCGCTACAATTATTTGTGATAGGTAGCTGGCTTAAAAATTGCAATAAGCGAACTGTGTAAATTTACGCGTGAAGTGGTAGATCTTTGGGTCCAGTTTTTAAGCTTGAACCAAGGACGCTAAGGGTATGCGCTTAGTTTGCCTGTGGATCGAAATCTTACTTCATTATTTTCTTGGAGGCGACGTGTTCAATTGGATATTTGATTGATTATTCTGATCTAGGGAGTATGTTGAAAAAAGAAACGTATTCCTGACGAGTATTTTCTGTGGGGAAGGAAGCTGGAGCATTATCTCGAGCGCTTGTAAGTAATTTCAATGCTTTGACTGTAGGACTTCTAAGTCAACACATGGCGCGATAGTCAAGATCAACAGTCATGTTCACAACGTTAACAATCGTGTCGCTGGTTTTATTCACCTACAAGATATAGCATGTCAAACTTCTCATAAAAGCGGGGCCGTGGCACTAACCACTTCGTAGATTTAAGATTAGTACTACGCATGAAATGTTCCCACTTTTTAACAAATGCGCTCGTCATGGTTAAGCTGACTCGGCAATGGACGGTGAGCTTTCCGCATCTACTCTCGACGTCATAGACAATAGAGCTCACGTTCTGTCGCGTTCCAAGCCCAGAGTAAACGGCTTTCAACAGACAACAATCGTGGTCCGCGATGTATGCAGAATCACGATATTACTTCTGCGAGACGTAGTCGTTTGAGCTGACCTGTAGCTATTGTATCAATGAAAGTTCCTGCAGCCAAGAAATCGCCCTGTTTAAAAAAATTTTTAGCGGGCGGTATTCAAAGCTCCTTAGACTCTGAGCATCAGATCCCGCTGTCTCAGAATTTTGGTTTAGTCTTCGTAATAACTGTACAGTTTTCCCGTTTCACTGTGTTTTACGTTTATTTTGCAACAGTTAGCAAACAACCCGTTAGAAACAAAGAGACATAATTAAGCATCACGCTTTATTTGTATTGAGCTCTTTTATTTACTACAAGGTATATTAATATTGAAATGAACTGAAGCTGTCTATTGTTAAAGACAACAGAGGACGTGTTGAGATTCGACGCATTCCACTGCCGCCATCAGACGTTTCTTGTCTGGCAGTGAGAAATTCCTAACGGGAAAATTTGACAGATCGCTTGATGTAGTAATCATTATTGCAGAATTTAGAATTTTTCACCCAGTTTCATTCTGACAGTCACGTAACAGTGAGTGATAATGAAATGAAGCTGACAACTTGCATGTTGAAATAGACGAGTATTGAAAACGAAAAGCATATTTTCTCGCTATATTTAATTTTTATTTTTATCATTATTAGTAGTAGTATTAGTAAATAATGCACCTTAACAAATAGCCAATAGTGATTTGAAACACGAGCATTTCAGACGTCTCTCAGGTAAATACCGCTTGAATATTTGAAGCAGTTTTTTCCCTTGATGAACTTGAAAAAAAACAATGAGAAGACGCAATTCATATGATGTTCTCCGGAGTAACATTTCGTACATTCTGATCACACATGGACATGTAACTAAGTTTAAACGAGTCAGAATTCCACAGAGTGGAAGTTATGGCTTAAAGGATTAAACGGACAGACACCAAAAATGAAAAATCAAAATTGTTGGAATGCTGACTACCAGGGTAGCCGCAGTGTCAACACAAATTATTTTTGAACACACAGGGGGAGACTGTGATGTTTAATGGCCAAAACCTCAGCAAACTAGAGTATGCGTTTCCGGTTGCTCCGAAAGATCACCGAGAGTGCGTCAGAAACTTTGACTATGTGTCCTGTTTTTATTACGTGCTTTGCAACGGAAGATGCGGGGTGCCGTCCATCGGCATCTATACAGGCTCCTGGCGTTTCTAACTGCGTCTCCAGCCATTTGCTTACATGCTTCTTGATACGAACAGATAGTTGTCGGTTTGTCCTCCCTACGTAGCTCATACGGCAGCTACACGAGTATTTGTATAAACAGTGAGATGTGACAGACGTACACTGTTTGTTCGTAACTGGGGTGACTGGTGATTGGTTCTCGTTCGTTGTATTACATACAACTTTGCAGCGTTATAAGTCTCGGATACAGCCGCTGTTAGACACTTCCTCGTCATTGTTGGCTAGCTGTCCCCTAGAAACGGGAGTTCTAAATACACTGTTCTCTTCGGTACCGTCATCACTTCTACAGTTGGAATGACGGCTTTGCTGTACTTTTTAATAAATCGCAGGGGGTACCCGTTGACCTGCAGAGTGTCTGTCAGTAAGCCTAACTCTAACTGTAGGTTGTCTTCAGTGCAAATCCTCCTCTAGACTTCTCTTATGCTGCACCGGACAGAAGCTTTCAGAATGCTTGTACTATCCAGTCCAGGTAGGTTTCCTGTAGATGGATCTCCCTACCGTGCCATCTTGTCTTCGAGTGACTAGAATGTCCAGATACGGAGGGCAGTCATTCGTTTCGTTCTCTCTCGTCAGTTGTAAGTTTGGGTGAGCCTGGTTCAACTTCGAGAATAAAGTATTTGATTCACTCGAGTTCTCAAAGATGGCTAGAATATTGTCTACGTAGCTTGAATATTTATCCAAACAGCTAAACACTAGACACTTCGATGTAGTTCTCTAGTGTTGATACAAACCATGGAATGGTGGCGCTTATTTTCATGTTTTACCCGTCTACCATATCTATACCTTTTTCCATACTGGTTTCTCTTTTAGGCATAAGAATTTATCCTTCGTAGAATTTCTCCATTGTATTTTTAAGCTGTGGAAGTGGCTTATGATTGGTCTAATGGACTCATAGTTTGCGGCCTTTTTGATTGCGACTGCACGTATTGGCTGCTACGATAGGGCGATGTCCGAGGGAACACTTGAGTTGTGAAGGCCGTCATGTGGTCCAATCATTGGCTTGTGCTCTCTGCCCCATCTGGGCTGGACTCTATACCCCGATTGGACCACATGCCATGTCTCGCCCGTTGGTCCGATCCGATCGAGCGATAACTCATCCGTTTGTCACCGTTGTCCGCCATCCGTTTGTTGTGGGTTTTTGGACGGGCCTCCTCTCCGCTTTGAGGCATTCCGCCGAGTGTTTGAATACTCGCCCCTCCGACCTGACAATCCACCATAATATGTGCATACGTATAATATCAATATATTTTTTTACCAGTTTTCATATCACATTGTACAATTTTAATTCGCTTATCTTAACAGTTAACGGTCTCCAATATTGTAGGCCATATATATTAGAAAACTCGTGACCGTGATATTTCTGTTATGAATTTATCTTACTGTTACAAAAGCAGAAGCTAATCCCAAACTACTGTCCGCTATATGGCTGTGAGCAACAAGGACGGAGAAAAGACCTCAGCATTTTAACTAATTATATGCATCAAGCGTTTTCGGTCATTTTTCAAAATGACCTATAGAGTTCGACATCGTCATTTGAATCTGACCATTTATCCAATATGTGTTTCATATTGTTCCATAAATCACCTTCATTAAGTGAACTTTCACCTAGTTTGTTGATAAGTCGTCTAATATTAATTGACAATCGCTTCACATGGAGACATTTGACAATTTACTCAAACGTCTGATTGACATATGACAAGTCGTAAGCTAATCGACTAATTCACTCTCTACATTGGTTGACTTTTAAGAAACAAGAAAATTCGTTATAAAATTTAGCCATTAACTGTGTATATAAATAGATGTTAATACAATCGTGAATAGCTAAAAACATGTCACAGAAAATGAAACTGACGTTACAGATTGTTCAGTTGTTAATATGTTTCATGATCGTCGAAATTTATGGTATGTTATTTCAATTGTATTACACTTATCACACTGCATTTCGGATATTTCCTTTCAAGAATTTCCCTTCAGTTGAATGACGAACTCAAGCATATATGGTTGTACAGTTAGTCTTATATAATAGAACAAATAGAAAACGAATGTTTACTTGTTTTCCCAGTAACGTATAAGCTTATGATATTCGTTTTTCCTGAAGTCATCTAAATAGCATGTTTTGTGACATGTAGTTGAAATCTGAATAATTTTCATTGAATGCGCTTCTGTTCATATAGACTTTACGATTTACATAGTAAAGAAAATGTCCATAAACACGTAGTCAATAATGCCAAACGAGTTCACATAAACTTATTCGTGAACATAATATGTTGCGTTCGAATAATTTTGTTATTAAGGTCGTTCATTGGAACGCGTCAAGTCCATATCATAGTTGTTATCAAATCATTGAACAGTCGTTAATTTTGGAAACCGTGACAAAAAAACCTAAACTGCTTACTCCATAATCATGTTCGTGACATAATAATCAACTGCAATAGAGATGAAACTAGGTATACATGTAAAAGTCGAACGATTGCATCATAGAAACCGGTTTGACAGATGTTTACCAAGTAACATTCATCTTTCAAATAACTGATCATTTACTTTCAAGTATGTCAAACACACCGTGGAATAACAGATCAAAATCGTGAAGCACGATATCTCGAGCAGTTGTTTGCAGTTTCATAAAAGTAGTTTGTAATGGGTTGTATTATAAACGCCTTTTGCTATAAACTCACGGTACAAGTTGAAAGTTTTCAATAAGTTGCGTACGGTAGAGATGATAGGATAAATTGTGACACTCTGATTTCATTTAGATATTAAAAGTTTTTCTTCAGAATGAATCTATTTATAAAATCAAATGGCAAATCGTTACACCCCAGTGAAAAGAGAAATTCACGGTAGTTATTCCGATAACACTATGAAGGTTATTTGAGGAGATTTCCTCATCAGACACCGTACTATTCAAGTCATTATGTTCCGTACAAAAGGTAAAGTTCTGAGCACGATTATTAACAGCATTCAAAGGAAACAAAATTTGCTTAATAGGACATTCTACAAACCTTGTTCAATCTGACTCTAGATCTGTTGAGAATTGATGCACACTGATTGGGTTTCTTCTTTGGCTACTTTGTATATATAAAATTTACTGGTCAAACAGTATGATCTAAACATTTGCCATAAAAGTGCCCAAGTGAATGGAAGAACAAACGGGAGAAAGCTGAGAAAACAAAATTAAGCAGCATCTCCTGTTTTTGGTAACAGTGCTGGCATAATTCACAGAACATCCAGGCATCCGTTTTGCATTGGTCTTCTTTAGGAAGTTAACGTACCTACAGTGAAATACATTACAAACGTTCACTAAATTTGGCGGATAGTCCTCCGTATTCATTAATTATTTGGCTCTATTCTAAACAGTAATTACATCTTCATATTTACAATTCGTCTAAAGGTTACTTATCCACTGTTAAGTTTTGTTGAGGTATTGATACAGCAAATTCACATAAAATGGTAACCAGTTTGCTATATGATTTTATCCATATGCACACTTTACGCTTATTATGCATAGGTGTATGAAAGTAGAAGTGTCAGAACGTAGCACAGTGAACAAATCATGTCCAATACTCTTCTAGTGATCTTTGAATTCTGTGGATAGCCGCAGTGATTAATCCGCAACTAGGTTTTGATGTATTGTGAAGGAAATCGTTTGATCCAAAAGGCAACTTATTTGTGACAACTATATGTTAATAGCAACCGATCGATGATTTGTATCCAGCCTTGGTCCAGAGTTATCACATTTGTATCTTCTGAATAACAACATTGCCATTTTCCAGGAAACAAGACGAGATAATTCACTTTCCAACTTTTAAACGCATCCAACCTAACGGAACCGGAAGAAACAGCCTTTAAGGTCGGCTCAGAACTTACAAAAGGGAAACCTTTTTGGGCCTGGAAATTTGAAACTCGCCGTCTCATTGGTTGGCGAAATGGTTACCACAGTTCCTTGAATGCATGGTTAATGTTACTTCTTTGAATCTATCAACACAACCAACTGATTGAATTCAACTTGACAGAAAATGCTGTCTCGACATACTGTACTTGTTCATAAATATCTCTCTGAAAACGACCGCACGTTATTTATATGCTTATGTTTTGGACAATAACCTGTGTCTGTTTGCACTCATCTGAGTTGGAACCCTTCTTCACTTTGACACGTTAAATCTAGTAAAAACGTTTATTAGTAGATGAATGGTGTAAAAACGAGATCTCTATACACAACACCGTTTGCGAACATATACACGGTAACTCTGTAACAAAACTAGTTGAAAGCAGCTGATCATAAATGCTGTGTTTATAGTTGATAAGTGAATGATTATCTATGTGCCACTGGCTTCCATGATAATTTAATGAATGTCTTGGTATGTTTCAACTCGGTCTACGTTCATCTAAGGTTTATCCCGCATAGACGCAATTGTTTAACACTATGCTGATTGATCTGTTTAACATGAAATTCCTAAGGACCAATATATTCATTTCAGAAATTTTGTTTTTAAAAAAATAATATTACATACTGCAGTCACCATATTACTGTCACAATACTGCATACAATTGCCTTTACGTATACCTTTGACATGGTTCGCCTCATTTTAACATGTTCATTGTCATGTTCGTCTATCCCTTACAACACAAACGTTAAGTAGTTGACCTGGCGGTAAATGGTATTCAGCTAGCTTGTTGGCAACAATGGACTCTTGACAGTAGACCTCAACTAGTCTACAGTTTACACAGTCAGTAGCAAACAGAATGCAATTTATTATTTTTTTGAACCACCGAAATTATCATGTTACGACCGTCCTATCTCATATTTAATCAACCCGCCAGCACCACCACCAAGTGAGCACAAATTGCAAAACATGTTTCCTGTGCCCAATATTAGATTTGCCTTGCTATTTTCAATTTATCCCGATTGCATGCTGAACAGAACAGTGATTGATGTAGAGGATTGAGTTTTCGTCAGTAAGTTTATAAACGGTTCACTATTGCGAACCATTGGACATGTGACACGTTTCGTTCTACGCGATGTTTATTGAACGTCGCTCACTGCATACCGTCTGTATATAGATATGTTCTGGAAGCTGGTAACAATCCGCTATTTTAACACGATCAGATTCCGACCATTTCGCATTGGTTCAATTCTTTAGCCAGACCACTTTCTTACAACATTACACTTTTAGTGTGAATCTGAATTTTGCACGAATACTCGAATTGCTAGAAACTGTTGGATTTTGATAACACGATCGGTTTCAAGGATAGAATGATTGATTAAATAGTACATTATGCGTATCCTTTACCAGTCATTCAGTAGACAGTCCTCCGTAACTTAACAATATGCACTAGTTTTGGAAAAAAAGAGACAGGGCCTCCTCCCAAGCAAGTTTGTCATCATGTTTTTAGTGTTCCCTAGTCACACAGTCGAAATTGCGAGTTGTTTGACTGAATTGTTTCTGGTGTAATATCTCTGATTTTTAATCGCATCATTCGATATTCAGAAATGTATCGGTATGTGTGACCAAATCTCGACATCATTGGCTTTGTTTCACATCAGATCAATCAATCGTTAATCATAATAGAGTGTCGTGTGCAATTGTTAAGATATATCCAGAATGTATTTTGATGTATATTTGAATAGAATCGCACTAAGTGATTGCCTTACATTAATGCGTGAATCAGTTAACGGCTGTTTAAAAAAAGTCATACAGTGTACCTAACATGCAATTTCAATTTAATGACCATATCTTCTTACTTAATTATGTCCACATGAATGAGCAAAAATGTCAATTAAATATTGATGATGTTGTCTTCAATGAACCAAACGCTAGGTTGCTAAAAGAACTGAGAACAACCCCGTTTTCATAATCCGCTTAGTTTACGGTCATTCTTATTGGGAAAGCTAGTATATCAGTATGCGTATATATGAAGTAAATAAATTAGCCAAGGAGCATAGAACGGAATATCATGGAACATTTCGGAAATCTCAAAAATAAAGCAAAAGATATATACACCATGAATCGAAGTGATCAAAGAGAAGGGAGAAGGAAAAAAATGGAAGAGAGAAAATAAATCACCGACAAGAAGATAATAACGGACAATACGAGGAAAACACTTCGAACCACACGAACATAAGAAGAAATACGTAAGAAAAAATACGACGAGAACACAGGCGACAAATAAATCCAAAAAAAGAGCGAAAGGAAACAAAAGAACCCGCTGGGAAAAGGGAGAGAAATTAACTTC
>JTDE01014726.1:0-28766 GCA_014338405.1 Paragonimus skrjabini miyazakii | reverse complement strand
TCAAGTAGCAGGGACTCCTGTAGGTGATACTGCACTCTGATTTTCCTTCCTGCACTTTTCCTGCGGCTTTTAGCATGTCAAAATATATGCTCCGATCCTACTACTGAATAGCAGTTGTATGAGTAGTATGTTACGATCGCTCAACTCCACTGCAATAGTACATTTAGTTAAAAATGTCTGTTTGTTATTTTCAGAATGGAACTCCTGGAATAATGTTCAAACACAAAGTGAGTGCAGTTGCCGATAACAACAATGTTGTTATTCCTTTGAATATATTACTGAAATCTTCTATTCATTAGCTAGACTTGAACCCGATAAAACAGGGGAAAAAGAGCAAGTTCTGCTAGCCCATTTTTACAGTGCAACATTTGTATACATCAAGTTGGTACAGAAACAATGGATTTTATTTTTTTAAATAGTTGTAAGGATATGAAGCGTTGAGAATATTTGAAGGGAAAGCTATCAAGTTACCAGTTTTGAAATTGAAGTCAAAAATCTGTATTTTATTGTTTCCCTAATCAAAAGTCGAAAGAAGAGCAAATGGTTTCAATGTAAATGATGCTTGTTTTTACGATAAATGTCATCATCATACGAGAAAAGATAAGAATAACAGTCAAGTAGTTAGAAGGACGATTGGGTGGAAGGCCCATTCATTTTAAAATTATCTCAAGTAGTTCACTGCTAATGCATAGTTGCTGACAGTATAAATAATACAACAATTAAAACATAAAATTTGTGGTATGAACAGTGACAACCAAATAGAGGTTCCACTCTACTTATCTGTTGATCAAGTGGAATCAATCTGCTGCCTTAACAGATTGAAATTAAACCCTGTAATATTTTTAAGGCAATCTGATAAAAGAGTCGTGGTTTGCTAATCACACTGTAAACAAAGAATGTGATTCCCTTAACAGACTTGACACGCACAAGCGGTCTTTGTTCACGCAAATGCATCGTTTAGCCAGATGGATTTTCACTCGATAGATATTTCAGTGAGTTTATCCCCCGAAACTTAGCACAAGCGAGTTGAACAACGTTACGAAATTGAAATTCATGCTCGTCGTGATGTCTTTGACCTGCTTCGTGAAAAAGAAGAAGACGAAGAAAAAGAAGAAGACGAAGAAAAAGAAGGATGAACCTAACGATTCCGCCGCTATTTTTTTTTGATACAGCAGACAAAAGACTGGCAAGATATGTGCTCAAGCAGATTCTACTGCATTTCTACTGAAGCTTAAGGCACTAAGACTTGTGAAAATAAAGTCGAAAACAATGTAATTGAAATCCACCTAAACCAAAGCAATTTCAATACCACTGTGACAAGTCGATGAATGTATGCAGTTAGGCTGTGACTGTCTCTGTATGACTGTTTTGAACCATCTCTTATTAGAGTTTTTGTTGATTATGCTTTGTTGACAAGATTCATTTTTTCTGATGATGAATTAGACTGCATGATGGTGGCTGGTGACGGTACACGAACTACGTTCTCTCTTGTTAACGTGAGATATACAATTACCACGGATGAGAACAACGTCAAAACTTAACCTGCCAGAACAATTGACCGATTTGTTTTAAGTTACAGCACTATATATTTCTTATATAGCTATGTGTATTTTCTACGGTAACCTATCAAGTCGTGCAGCAAGTGATTGTTACATGTAGTGATAATTATCCGAAAATAATTCTGAAACCTCTTATCTACCACTATGAAATACTCGATTACAACTGAGACCACATTCGGTTTCTTCAAAGTCATGTTAGTACAGTCTTGATAAAGATTAGGGAACTTCGCTAAACCATTGATTTACAGTTTATTATTTACTGAAGGGACATTGATGCGATTAAAAATTGTAATTGTCACATTCTTGTAAAAGTTATTGGTCATGAAAAGTACTAATTGTTGCACAACTAATCTGCAATTGGTACGTAAATAAGTAACTGAAAACTTCTGCAATTACGGTGATAAGATAAACTATACTATAGGAAAGTCTACATCGAAAACCTTTCGGGGCGGATGGCCTACAACATTCAAAATCTCCGTTCTTAGAAAAAAATATTTACTTACATGTTCCGCGTACAGAAAGAGATAATTCGGGGCTCCAGTAACCTTAGTTTATTACCACATTAAGTGCCGAAAATCGGTTATCTTGAGTCACTTGTTATCAGGTAAATGTATGAGCGCATGACCCAATAACGCTTATTACCAAGTCAGAGGGGGCTATCCTTTCTAAAATGCTTGAAACGCAAAACAAGCAGTCTGAAAAAAGCGAAGGCTCGCACAGTTTGCAACTTCGTCACTATTATCAACTTCCCTGTGTTTAGGTCAAACGAATTCTTTTGCTATAGTTCAGCGCACAAGCAATAAATGATATTGTATTACTGATAAGTCGTGTGGCATAGCTGATAATTAGGAAGGGATCCAATTGCGAAAAACCTGGACTTCGGCTGGATTCGAACCAGCGACAGAAACAACATGCTCAAACGCAGCAAATGCTCTACCAGCTGAGCTACGAAGCCGCGCCAAAAGCTCAGAAATTTCACATTTAGACCTAGTTACCCACCCAACCAGTTGCGTCTTATGGAACTCACCAAATGATCCAGTCGATTGACTGTTTCTGTCGCTAGTTCGAATCCATACGAAGTCCAGAGTTTTCGCAATTGGATCTCTTCTAAATTAGCAAATCTGCCAAACTATTTATCAGTAATACAATATCGAAGCTCATCGGTGGCGTTGGTGGATTCCAGCGTAACCTGACCGAGAATAAATGGTATAGTTAGTCAAATCATATATTTTCTACAAAAGACAGAAGAACGTGTACTACCAGCAAACTCAGACAAGAACAAACCTCGAGTCTATGGCTTTTCCTTAAAGAGGTTGGCGAGAAGAACTATCTGAATTTTGGAGTTACAAATAAAGATAGGGGTTGTTTGATTCACACCAAACAAGGCACCAATTAACTGGCATTGTATCAAACCGTCAACACTAATAACACTAGCTAAAATATACATTGAAGTGATCTGACTACTTCTAACAAAAGTGTTGCAAAACCGGTTGACTCAGTAATGTGGAAGCATTTGCTAATCCATGGGTATACAACTGACATGAAACGGTGGTTCGCCATTTTTCGTAAAAGACCCCAGAACATTTAAGTTGTATACAACAAAGGCGATCGGCGTCCGTTTCTTGTAACTAATTGTCAGCAGGACAGGGGAAGTGAATATAATCATTAAGTTGTCTGTCTCTTTACGTACTACACATCAACATTATTTTACGTACCTCGTATCTTTTGTGTCAAGGTGATAAATAGTGAACACTTTCATTTCCAGTACTTGTGTATTAACTGGTTGTCTGACCGTTTCCTATAACAATTTCTCTCAGGAATGTCTGGTAGTGCTCTGACACCGATTGTAGTTATTCCACTTGCTTGTGCGATGGATCTAATTATTAGCTCCAAAAGGTTCAATGAATTTTCGATGGTGACGTCAGCTATATTTCTGACGCAAAGAATTTCTCAATTAAACTACTATAAGTGGTCTTATGTAAGCGTCAGTCAAAACGGAACTGTGGAGGGGAAATGGTTACATTAGGTTTTTTATTTCTAACAAATATAACGTTTGTTTATACATGAGAAATTACCGTGTACACCATACGAAGCCTGGAAAAGTTATCTAGCACTATGTTGCGTTTAAGTGTTTCCAAACTCATGGCGAGGTTTCAAATTTCCACTTCAGTTTAAATAACGCCAAACCCAGTGACCGGATAGTCAGCAGAATATCTGCGGATCTCGAAACAATGTGGTGGCTTGCAGACAAATTATGTTGGGTGCACCTATTACTCTTTTCTCTATGAGTAACCAACACATAATTGCGTAACTTTTGTAAGCAGATGAGGAAGCACTGTTTACATTATTGACGCTTTGGTAGAACGTGACTTGCTGAAGTATTCCATCAATCATGATTCATATACTAAAGCAACATATCAAGCCTATATATAGACTATGCCAGCTAACCTCACAAATCATGACAGTCTGCTTCAGTACGCTCAGCTACGTGCATGAAAAACATCAGGTTTCATTTTTAAGAACTTCCTTGTGGAAAATTAGACGGAGGGGCTACAGGTAGTTCGTTGGACGCAAAATTAGCTGACATCTCCTTGGGTGTGATGCATTGCCAACATCTGGATGATATTACCAAATCCTTATTATGTAAACGACATGTTGATGAAATTTTAATTCTTACGAATATCGACCACCTCGAATTGATTTTTAACCTTCATTTTTCTATTCACCTGAACCTATCGTTGTTTCAAGAGAAGGAATCAAACAGAAGTTTGGTTTTCTTAGGTGTACTCACCATCAGGCGTGAGAACGGGACATTGCAGCGGTCGATCCACCGTTAAGCAACATGGTGTGGGCAATATCTACAGTTCTCCAGCTTTGTTCCGATAATATACAAGGGGAATCTGGTCATAGGGCCAGGTGTACTTGCAACTCTGATAAGCCGCAGATGGAACAAGAGACTCTAAGAACAACGTTTTTGGCGAGTGGATATCCTGAACGGTTCGTAGATATTCACACCATAATGAACAAATACAATGAGCCAGTTGAAATAGCTCAAAAATACAGTATGTACTTCTATTTCTGCAATTCAAAAGGGATCATCTGGTAAACGACATCAGTTACGAATTGAAACCTACCTTATTCTCTACGTATGCGGCTGCTCAACTAGGCTTGGCTCAAACCACCAAACGACCAGTTATGCGTACTCGCAAAAACAGGTTGTCTAACGATCCTATCTCTTACGCTTTCTATTGATTCATTTGCAGTTTTAGTAGCTCTCATATAGGCAGAACAGATCGGCAACCATCTCAGCGACTAGCAGAACACGTCTAGAAATGGTTAAAATAACTAGTGACACAACACTCCCAAAACGGTGAATCCGTTGCTCGAAGTACCGTATCATCGATTATTAGACACTTCATGATAGCAAGTCATCAAGTCGACCCACTTAACTCATTCAAACTACTGTTATGCAGTCTGAACCCGAAACGTTTGCTACTAGTGAGAGCAAACTAAGTGTTAACGTATCGCAACATGCCTTCCTTCTGCAGCGATGAAGCCGTTAGAGGGAACCCAGGGTTCCAAGAAATCCAGCTCGGTTGGTTGAAGTCGTCATAGTCACCGTTTGCTTAAACTATAAGCTCAAAAGTGAATCCAGAAATCGTTTCTCCCTTGAGACAGATTATGACAATTTGGTTAACTTTCCCGCGAAGTTAATTATTAATATCATCGCCATTTTTTATTCAAGAACACTTAGTTATTTGTTCGCCATTCACTGAAGATGTATTCAAAATTGAAAAGCTTCTTTGGGATTGCGAAGAATAATACTCACTTGGCTTCACAAAAAGATGATGTAATACTCTGAGTTAGAGACTTCGAGTAGCCCCATAAATCGTACCAGAATTGAAACATTTCACGCAAGTAATAAAGAGAAGACCTCGTACTGGTTGCAGTAAGTCGTTTTTATTTATGAGAAAAGAAGACGACTTTATAGCTGATCGTATTGTCATACACAAAGTCACAAACTGTAAATTGGTGAATAACGGAAGACGTAACACAGAGACTGTTCGTCCACTCCTGATGTAATATCTTTAACGCGACGTTCGAACTGGCTGACTGTGTCGGGGTTTCGATAAGCGGTGACTCGAGTAGACTTTCACCATAAACGAACAGCGTGGTCAGTGTGAACATCCCCAGAAATAGGCCATTTACCTCTTCTCTTACACAACTGCCAAGGTTACATGTAGAATCAAATGAGAAATGACGGTTTGTTGAGTGACTTATATTCACCACTGATCACGTGGACGATCAGAATCGAGCGGCAAACAACAACGAATTTCTTTAATCGGACCGAATGCGTGGATGCTTAACATGTCGCGCTGACCATAGTACAGGTCTAAGCTTATAGGATTGTACAACAGAGAGATATGAGAATTCAACGTTTCTGGGACAGGATTTAATGTCTTTTAGGTTAGTGACAACCTATACACGTATGAGGCATGTGGTGTGATTCACAAAACCCTTTATGGAAGAAAGAAAAAATTGCGGGAGAAGCTGAGGCTTATTAAAACTGGTGGTTGGTTCAATTCTTCAGCAAAATATTAATGGAATTATTAACGAAACCAAGCAGCTAAACAATGTGCAACTAGTAGATGGTATCTGCTTTGGATGTTCGGCTAGTTCATTACTAACCGTCGGTTGACAAATTTTTATATTCAGTCAACCAATGTCAGTGTCAACCTTCATTTCGGCCAACCGTTGTACCGGACTGTGGTAGACTGCGACTAGTCTGTTCTCAACGGTGGTGTTCTGTCAGCCCGTCACTCACATGAGATGATTTGTCACTCTGATATCACCCAAAAATAGAGTGGACCTGCAGCGGCTTACCAGCTGCTCCGAACACCATGTGCCATGTTTGCAGACCGTGCCCTGTTTGTTACTTTGGTTATTTTAACCCGTCCTCAGCTGTCTCGCAGGCTGTCGGACTGTTGCCCCGACGGTTACCGCTCTGGCGCCCGAAACAGGGCTTTTGCTACTTGTGCGGCGGTTCGGAAGACGACGACGACCGAAACCTACACAAATCTGAATGAGTCGCTCATATATACTCATCGTCAGACGCCATAAATGTTGTTGAATCACCTTCTACACCGCACGGACACCAACACGCTCAGTGTTTGCTGTGTGCGTGTTAACATTCATCTTGGTCAACCTGGCACCCAGGTGTAGGCGAGCTAGCTTCGTTTGCTCTCTGCACCCGTCGGGTCCGCTTCTCCCCATTCTTTAAGGATCAACCAATCCCTGTGTTTATCAATCTACCACTGTGCAAATCAGCCGTGCGGCCTGGTTAGCAACTAAAACTTAGGGAAACCGCTTGAGATGATAAAATTGACATTCGAGAGCAGGACAGTGACATTTGAACATAGTAAAATGACTGCCGATTTCCGCCAAAATAAGCGTGCTTTTAGAAGAGATTGCTTAATATTAAAACGATACCCCATTTTCGAAACTTTTAGACAGCCTGAAAATTACGAGGCAGTTAACAACCTACTCGGTTGATTTAGTGAATTAATGGGATATCCAGGTATATCGCTTGTATGATTTTACACTACTTTATTCGTGCTACGTGGTCAATTAACAGTGACATTTTGAGGGATAATTCTGCGGTAGTTTTTAATTTAAACAAAAATCTTTTATCCGCTACAAGCAGTACAAACGTTGTTTCATTAAGTTGTTTCATTAAGTCAACTATAATGAAATCGAACGGACTAAACTTGCCTTCACTTATAATTTGATCGTTGATGAGCGATATATCGCGCAGTCTGCCACCACCTGACTCTTGAATCGGTCGTTGCTAAATTTGTCTGGTTAGCAAACTAGTGATGTTTTCTACCACTCAGTTAGTAAGTTCGTCTTAGTTCTTCAAAATTGCCGGACACCGCGGCCATACCTGAACTATCAAGTGCTATTGAACTCACCTTGAGTGGCAGAAAAGGCATTTATTAGGCTGCTGTCAGCAATGGCCACAGCAGGCGTATATCATGTGTCTTGATCCATTAGTTGCCTGACACACTGCCCAAGACTCCACAATCAAGGGCACAGCAGTGACCCGTCCGATTGTTTCAAGGCTGTATCAGGCAAATGGAGATCATATCAGCTAAAACAACTCGATATTTTCATCACACTGACAACAAACAGCCACCCTGTCCATATATACTAGGAGTAAAGACTGACTTAATCAAGAATCGAACCGCTAACAGAGGTAGCATACCTCTGAGAAGCGTGCGTCTAACCAGCTGAGTTGTAACCTACTCCTTTAGTTCATTTTTATTGCATGAAATCTGCCAAATTATCCAAACGACAGTCTCTCTCATTGAGACTTTTGAACCAGTAACAGTGAATTCCACGAAAGGCACTGTTTGTCTACTGGTTCATTTAACATAGTCCGTGTGGTATTGTGTGACAAACATGTTGTGGGAGTCTGAATGCGAGATCGCTAGGCTTCCCGCAGGGCGTCTTAGCTCAGCTGATAAAGCACATGCTACTTGGAGATATGATTTTCTTGTCACTCGTCCGAACTCGACAGAAACCCAGGTATGTCACATCGGAACCTTTTGCGGAAAAACGAGTTCTCACTCCTTGATAGTAGACCAAGGATTGTGATTTATATCGGTCTGTAGAAAAGATAAGGGAGGGTGCAGCAGCACAGAGCGAAAGAATTCGGCATATTAACCATAAGCGTAACGGTTCAGTCCACAGACTGTAACTTTAATCATCGTTCTGTCAGTCAACCAAGCGGATCAGTAGACCTTCACCAGACCTAGTGTTCGCATCAGCAGCCTAGGATACATACGATCTATTTGTTCCATCTCAGTTTTGCTGAGAATCAGTTACGCTTTGAAATTTTTAAGCCGTGCACGTTGTCTGTACACGCGTACACTTTCGTACTGTGTATCAGTGCCAAAGTCGAGCGCAGTTTCCATGACGCAATATGTGCTGTCTGCCAGAAAGCGTCCCCTTACGGGCAGTCGCCTCTGCCATTGATTACTCTCTTTGTCCACAAGCAGCCATTGTCAACACCATATTATTCATGCTGAAATGTGCATTTTGTTTACAGCTGAACTGAATCCATTTTGAATGCCATCGAAACCTTTTTGGAATGAGGTTGAAAAATGTTACGTCACATGAAACACCTCACCCGAAAATGAATAACACGCATCGGTGTGGTGATATGTTGTATGAGACATACTGATTTAACCGTCGGCCACTGTGAAGCCATGGAAACGCGACCAAGCAGGTTACCATATTGTTTCCTGTGATAAAATAGGGCTACGGAAACGTCATGAAATACATCTAGGTGTAAATTGTGATTACTTTTCCGAACTGCTAATTCAAACTAACAAGAGGGACGAGAAAAAGAGCTTGCTTACAAAAAAGCTACTTAGTTCACGGCAAACATGAACACTTTACAATGGCCGTCGTAAGCTAACTTTTTGAAGACAATGGATCTTTTCGGCTGGTTTTTGTTTGCATTATTGGACTAGTAAAAGCTCTAAGACATCTACAATTTAGTGCCGTACTTTTTTACGTCTGAATTATGAGGCCAACTTGTCACTTCAAGTCACCACTCGATAGACTGTGTCAGCAAGCGATCATGGAAACGATGAATGAACTCATCGTTTCCATTGGGACGCATGATTAACTCTGTGACCGCATAAACACCCCTCACTGGCAAGTTATTGATGTAGTCCAGCTTATGCGATCTACTGTTAAAAAAACTAAACTTTATAAAGTGTCAGCATGAAACGACTAAGGGAAGTCAAAGACTGTAAAAGTGTTGCAAAGTTAAAAAAGTATGGTGTGAACTGGAATTAGAAATCCAAACACCTCCTATTAAGCACACCGTAGCATGCAACGGCCAACAAACCAGTTAACTACTGGCATCAAAGTATGACTTAGGGAAGTTTTAGTCTACCGGAGATTTTGGGCTGGCCAGGCTATCAGATGTGTTCGGTGGTTGTCGTAAACATATACAATAAATCTGTACCAGAATACTTCAGTTGATGGGATTCTTACAACAGGCCTGGTTAAGGTGTTCCAAAATGGAAATGTGAGGACACCGATGGAGCGGTGTCTGTGAAGTAAACGGTTTAGTTTATGTAACAATTTTAGTGAGCTGCTGTTGAAGAGACTTTTTCTAAGCGTGCACATATTTCTCGATGGACGATTGGATTTATAGGAGCTCCTACGTGCAATGACTGTGTCACGTCTGATACATCGATTAAACATGATGACATACTGTTAACCTATGCACAAAACAGTCGTAGTGATTACCGTGATAACTCGGCACAGTAATGAATGTCATGCAAGGAAACATGCCTATGCGAATAAGTAATATATTTGAAATAACTGAGTTTAGTTAACCTCATGGTGCCAGTGGGAACTGGGTTTGATTGAACCATTACAATCCAAAGATCGTGCAGTTCAATTTCTCGCTTTTCAAGAAACAGCTAAGTAGCTTGAAAATTCGGCTCAACTTAGCTTTTGCACTAGGATATTAATACTGATTTATATTGACATGAATCTCTAATATGTCTTAGAAGTTTGATTAAAATAAAACATTAAATGTATAAAAAGAGCGTTGTCACACTTTATTTAGTTACAGATATCAGGGTTGGTGGATTTGTTTACCGTGCTGGTGAAATTATACCTTGGGACAAAAAATACAGAACTCGTAATCGAAATTTGACGTTTCGTGAACTGGAAAACGTTCGATACTCGGTATGTAGTTTCATGTACATGTACTTATTAACGAGATGTTAGTATTAATGCATGTTAGCTTCTATCACATTCACTCTTAATTGCTCGTCTTAATACATGACTGTAGAGAAATTCGTCCGCAAGATTTGGTAGTGATTCCATACTCAGGTAGTGTCACCAGCTTGAAATACAAGCTAGTGAGATAAACCTCATCGTATAAATGGAAAGAATGCGTATTATAACATTGCTTCCAACATACTGGTCTCTTAAAGTAGGGTACACCACAACCAGACCGGACGGAATAATTAAACCTTACAATAGGCATGATCGAATATACAAATCTAAACGCTCAGCCACAACCTTGTATGAATAGTGTTCAACTTGCCCGATCACTATTCATCACTATTCATACAAGGTTGTGGCCGAGCGTTTAGATTTGATTATTCGGCCATGCCTATTGTGAAGTTGCTGGCGTTGTGGTTAACACGCTAGTCTCACAAGCACGAGGGTCAGAGTTCAAACTCCAATCCGTTCAAGGATATCCACTACTGATGTGCTCTAATGGAGGCGAAACTCGAGTCTAGTGCTTCCTTTCGAAGTGGACCAGCCGAAAGGCTTATCTGAATGAATGATTAAACGTTTATTCAGCTAAGCACACAACGTCTTCATGGTCGGAATCGCCCACTGAAGTAATATGAACAGTAAAACATTCAGTGCGTCTCGTTTTATGTTTTGTACCATCTAGTCTCACACAACTGTTGTTGGTATGGATAATGGACATGTAGGGGTTCAAGAGTAGTTCACCATAAGATTGCAAGTAGCGAGTTCGCGGCTGTTAACAATACGACGGTCAGAAATTTCTCATGAGAAGAAATCTCAATTCCTGATAAGTAGTTTGGCAGATATGATAATTTAGACAAGATCCATTTACGAAAAATCTGGACTTCGGCTGGATACGAACCAGCGACAGAAACACCATGCCCAAACGCGGCAAGTGCTCTACCAGCTGAGCTACGAAGCCACGCCGGAAGCTCATAAATTTCACATTTGGACCTAGTTACCCACCCAATCAACTGTGTCATATGGAATCCACCAAATGATCCAGCTGATTGACTGCCCAAGCAGGATTTCTCGATCAGTTCACCCTGGAATCCACCAACGGCACCGATGAGCATTGACATTGAATTACTGATAAGTAGTTTGGCAGATTTGATAATTTAGTAGAGATCCATTTGCGAAAAATCTGGATTACGGCTGAAGTCCAGATTTTTCGCAAATGGATCTCTTCTAAATCTTAATTCACCTTGACAGTCTTTTTCATCTACATAATATTGAAAAAGATGCACAAGGTTTATCCTCATCGGTTGAATGTGTGACTGCTTGTTGCAATGTGACCTGCGTGAATGCGCATATCATTCACTGGGCATGTTCCCAGTGGATGTTTGCGTATATGTAGACACACACAACGACCATACCCTGATCAACAATCACTCCTTGGTTATATTATATAGCTTGTCTAACTGGTATCATTAGATCGAAACATCTATCTGGTCACCAGTACAAATACAGCTGCGTGATCTTGCCCTTACCCATGAAGTGGTAAGCATGCTCGACAAGCCAAGAACACAAGCTGTAACAAACAACTAGCTATCCGATCAAACTGAATTTACTAACCTCTACGAGAATGCAATATCTCAAAAAGATCAACTTAACCATCATTGTCCTAATGAGTCCTGTACGATCGACGGCCGGGAAGCCTGTAACGTATGTGCAATCATTTTTGTGAATTCCATGAATTTCCAGTTTAAGAGGTTGACGCTTTTACTTGGATGGCGTTACTTCTTTCATTTCACGGATGGTGTCAAAAGCCATAGTAACCAACAATTAACCAGACTGAAACGCTTATCTAGTCAACCACGATGGACACAGTCTGAAAAACACCTCGCTGTCCGGGTGGCAAGCAAATGTATGTCAAGAGCAAACTTGAATCGGCCAGAGGTTAACTTAGATTTTTACTTTTGTGTGCAGCCAGATATACTGACCTGTGCACTTTGAGCTGCAAAATGGAAAGCAAGGCTAGTTCGTTGTTTTGCAACTGTCATGCACTAAGAACATTTGTGAACAACAGGTCAGTGATGTGAAATACGTACTTTGTTCTCTTTTTCTAACGGAGTGAAACTAGTTTTCTTTTTTATTTAACACAGTAAGAAGCAGATTAGTCTTATGTGTAGTTTTTCTGACATATAACTATATCTCTGTAACAAGCTATACTAATTGAATTTTCTTTCTACATTCTACCTGTAGCTGGAGAGGGCTGTAGATAGGAAAATGCTCAGAAACGCAACCGTCACTATAGACGGTCTCCACCTAGTAGTGTCATCGAAAAAAATGTACTGCCTTGCTCATATCCAGTTTGACGCTGTTCGCCTATCGCAACTTATTAACCATGATAAGGGAAGATTGGAAACCCAATTGGTGGATCTTATCAACAAAGGACTCATGGAAAACGTAACAAACGGATTCGCATCCGTTGAACTACGCTGTAAGTTTATAAGCTGGCATTAATCACAAAAAAATCTAACAGATGTCTACAAGATGTATGAGTTTTGACAGTTTGTGGTTTCTCCTATGGGAATCTGGGTATATCGACTACAGTGTCACCCATGTCTTAAATTTATTGTCATCGATGAGACAACACGTAAAATTGGCAGGGTTTGGATACCTTTTGTATTTAGGACCCATCCTACATATATTTCGAGTTTGGCGTGGGCTGGTAACACAAAGTGAAGCGTCAGATAAGTCTGTCTATCTCATCCAATTGTCGTGGCATCCGAGTAGAGTTAGAGCACCCCCACAGTGCTTGTTCTGAGTGATATTTCATAACAATAGCCATGTTAAAGATTCACCACATAGGACGTTCTTTGTTGTGATATTGTTAATTTTAATAAAAATTAAAACGACCCTCCACAACAAGTGAAAAACAACCTTTCCCATAGTCGGCCGACGGTATCTACGTTGAACACTTTAGGCATAACTCCGAAACCGTTAATTATCAGCTTCGCGTAATCTTTCCTACAATGCAGAGCACCCATATCATTCAACCGGTTCAGCACGGCCTGTATGATGTCTACAGAAGAACTGATTTGAGCAATGCTGTCCACATACTCACCGTCGGTCACCTTACCACCTGAGAAAAACTGACTTAATTTCTAAGCTGAAATCTATGAACAGCTTACTATGGTGGTTCGACCGTTGATCGAACTGACATTCACAGCTTCTATCGATTCCACTGCCCTGCCTGGAAGCAAGCGCACGTATCACGCAACATACAAATGTCCGCTGTCCGCGTCGCTCTGCAGTTATCAGTTTGGCAACTACTCCGTGATTATCTGCGTGACAAGTCACAAATCAGGTTTAGCTTGTTTAGATACACTTTGACTCCTGCATGCCATTCTACAAACTTTGCTCTACAAGAGGTTAGTCCATCGCCTAAGAACATCATTTTGAGAATGTAATGTCGAGGATTAAACCACATCTTGTTGACTTAGTACTGGTTGAATACTAAAAATTTAGTCATTACGTGGCGAAAAGGCGTCCAATAAAGCACAATCTTTATTGTCCAACACGCCAGTTAGTATGCTACGCACGCGCTCGCGTTTATGAGTCAGCATTCCAGTCCACAACACCCCCAGGTTTCCGCTCACGCGTCGTGTGCACTTCTGCCCGGTTTATGTTTGTGATCGGCGCCGTCTGTCGGGGGTTTTTCCGCCTACGATTCTTCGTCCGTTGGTCCGATTCCGTTGAGCGATGGCTCATCCGGTCGCTCGTGTTGTCCTTCATCTATCCATAATGGGCTTTGATCGCATTCCACGGGAGTGTCGAGATATTCCTGCGAATGTTGGAATAATCGCGCCTCCGATTTCATCGTCTTTTCTATTTTGCCTGCCATGTCTTGTCCATTGGTCCGATCCAGTTGAACGATCATTCATCCGGTCGCCCACGCCGTCCCCGATCCGACCGTTGTGGGTTTTTGGACGTACCTCCCCGTGTTTAGGTATTCCGCCAAGTGTTGGAACACACACCTCCAGCCTGATAATCCACCGCAATTAAGAGTACGACTGGCATAAAATTCTAGTTATGAAGTGGTCAGGTTAACTCAAACACTGGCGAGCCAAATCGTGCAACTTTTTCCACCTCACAAAAATCGTTTTGTTAGATTACGCGCCAAGTGTATAAAAGTAGTCAGTCGTGTATTCGCCGTAATCTCTGTCCGATATATGCAACAACGTCTTGTTCGTTTTCACTTAATTTCTTCGTGAAACCTACAATTCATCCAGTCACTTTTTCGTGCTTCACTTTCAGATTAAACAGAACAAAATACACTGTAGTGTTTGTAGTTAGTTTGTAGTTAGTTGCCTAGTGTTGTTTTCAAAATAAATAGTTTGAAAACAGTCGTTTTTTTAATCAGATTGAGAGAAATGCGGTCGAAATTTGGAGTGATGTCTCTCATGTGGATTTAAACACCTGGAAAGACTGAAATCTGTGAATATACAAAACAAGACTTCTTTTTTACGTTACACATTCTCCAGGTTGTCCTAACTGAATGGGTTCGCCTAAGGGGGAGTTTTAGCAGCTAGTTCATCCATGACACTCGTATGGTCATTAGTATTTACAGAACTGTATAGTCAGTATTTTGTAACCAGCATATTTAATAGCTACACGAACCCTGAAAAAAGCCTATGGCGAATTGCTCACTTATGCGCATAAATCTTGTTTTGTGGTCAGTCACTGATACAAGCCCACCACAGTAGTTCAACATGAATGAATAACTCATAGACGAGCTTACGTAAACGTAACCACTAGTGTCGAGTGCTGGAAACAATTTCTGGTAAAAACCGCGTGGAACGTTCAGCGGTGATTTCCAACTGAAACCAACAACAATTGTTGGTAAAATTTGTGCTTAAGATAAGGGTGAGTAAATAATGGAGTTTGTGTGCCATGTTTTTCGCATACCTGTTCACTGATGAAAAGGTTTAAGGGAGAAGGTTGAGTCCATTTTATTGGGAAACTCATGGCATTCACACGCTAGTAACAGTCTCGGTTTTCAGTAGTGTGAAACGAATTTGAACTTAAGTAGATATAGGGAAATTAATGGACGGAATGTTGTTTTGCTGCATACTTCGGTAGTACACAAAAAGAACAGAATGTCTTAAACAACCTATAACGGACCATATATCCGACTACTCATCAGCGACCAAATGGTCTAATGAGATCGGTGATTTGCATCGTACTGGAAATCCATTTTTGCAGAGTTTTCGGTTATAGTCTACCCTCCGTTATGACAATCCGACATTCTAACCATTACACAAAGCGACATCCTTTATGTTCACAGTGGTCATTTCCGACATGTCTAGTGCGGCTTACAGGGGAAATTGCTGCCCACAAAAGGCTGGCATGAAGGAGTAGTTTACTAATAGTTTGGATTACTACCGAGAATCACGCATACGGTACACAAATATAGTATCATGAAAACATACCACTTCGTTGCATGTACTGGTCACATTAACCACTAGTAAGCTGATCAATATTTGATTACGAGTTTATTATGTCTCCAGCAATCCATCCGATTAACAATTCTGTCTCCATCTTGTAAGAATTAGGGGAGTGGACATCAACCTATGCATTCAGCCAACATTCAACTCGCGAAAGTTATCAATAGTCCATTATAGTATAGACCCAAACTTAACTACATAAAGGGAACGCGCTCAACTATCGGTCAGGATGGAGCTGGGTGTGATGAGTGAGTACTAACAGCAAGACGGCTTGAATGTAGCGTTTACAGTGGAAAAGGTTAGTAGAATACAAAGCTGTGGCATAAGTGTTGTACTGTTTGCTACACCTGATTTCACCACATGCATATTGAAAACAGAAGATATCTTCAGCAGCGCATTCCAGATTCTGCGAACACAAAAAATGAACAAAGGGTCGCTTGTTCATTTTAAAATGATTGTAACTTTCTAAATAAGTGTTTCCGAACGATTGTAATCATGGTTAGTTGCAGAAAAAGTTCGCATACTTCCGTTATTTTTACCAACCTATCATAAAGCTGCCTTCTGATTCATCTTTGACCGCAGGAAATTTTAGGGTTATTCTCCGTAACTACCTAGGGACAATTCGTCCCTTCAGTAGCTTGTGCTTCTGGCAAAATTTGCGGGAGTTCAGAGCCGTCGATCATTCAGCGGCGTTAAAGAAGAGAATGCCAACTGCATTTAACCGCAATCGGGGTCATTGTGTGTACCTATGTTACATTCCGACACTAGTATTTCTTAAACACGTAGAAACCTGTCGAAGCAAATGTTTGATAAGATTATTTTGTTTGATTCGCCGCTTTTTCTTCCAAAGTCAAGTCCATAGCTTTCAAGCTTCTTTTTCATCCTGAAGTTGACTACTCAAATAGCGTTAGTAGGATAAAAACAACTAAAACGGCTCAAGTAAATTGTAGTGGTTTTCCACGGGGTTTAGTTAGAACGGCCAATGCTGCTTCTTGTCTCGACCTTCTACGTTCGAACGATTCTTTGCAAAGAAATTCGTTAGTGAGAAGTGTAAACAAATTAGCATACGAAGCGTTTAAAGCCAAAGAAAGCGTGGAAAAATTCGTTGGCACCGCTGGTGACAAACTGAGCCACATGAACATACGTTATTGATAATGAAAAGAAAACAATACAGTCTAAAATGAAACAAAACAGAAGATATCCTCTTCAATGCACGCCAATAGCTGAGTGGTTGAATCTGCAGTAGACTAATTCATTGGTCGAAATGATAATTGGTAGTCAACACATTTTCCTCTATCTATCTACAAATACTATCTGGATGTCGGTCAACTAAGGTTTAAGAGTTTCACCTTCGAACCCCTCGGCTCACCCCTGCTCAAATGTTATCAGTCAACTGAAGCCCATGCGCGTCACGGTAAAACCACTTTTGAAACTAAATTCCGTATTTTTTAAAATTCCACAAGCGAACTCAGTGCATGAAAAGTCTGGTGCTTTATTGAAGTGATCACAGGCAAAACCGTAGTCCAAGCTACTCGAAGGCCACCAGTGAAATTAACAAACGTTTAAAATGGAACCCAGCTTCTCCAAGAAACGTAGATAACCAATCAACCACCTTGATTTTGGATGTAACTGTTCAACTCGAACCCGCACTTGCACATAATTGATGACAGTAATCGTCAATTAGTTGAAGTTGAATGCAAACCAGATAACTACGGTACACACTAAGAATGACAATGAACGCACATACACGAAGTAATTACGAAACAAGCAGATATATAAATGATTGTATAGATAGCAAAAGCGTTAAACAAAAGTTCTAGACATTATATATTACCTCACATTTGAAGAACATGAGGACGATTGTCAATACAGTAGTTACACGCAACCACAGTACACAAAGATGTCATCATAAATAGGGAATCTAACTTATGCCGACGAAATAGAAAAAGCAGAATGACGTGGAGAAGGCAGCACCAGATGATGTATCATTTCTCACTTGTACGGGTAGAACAACTACAATATAAATTTGAAATACAGTACTTGTTAATCAACAAGTGAATAACATCCTGAGCTACATAACATGCTTAAAGTTTAATATCATTAATATGTGAACAGCAGCAAATCTGAGAGCTAGTCAAGTACGAAACTACATTATCAAGAAAAATGAAGAAACTATACACATCCAACAGTTACACCATCGTACGCATCAGCAACAAAACTATATGACGAATAGAAGATCTGTCGTCATCATAATTAGGTACGAGGGACGCGTTTGACCAAACAATCACCCCGTACACCCATTTGGTAAATCCCCTTTTCGGTTTTAGTCTTAAGGTCTTTTAATGCACCATTTACTACATTTCGTGCACTGTTCGGACACCAGCACCAAGTAGTCGGTGTTGGTTACACTTAAACTAATTTTTGTTTTATTTCAAATAACAGACGATGTCCTCTAGTTCAACATTTCTAAAATGGACCAACCAGCGCCCGCATCTCTTCCGATTTTCAATTGTAACTGTTGTTGTAACTATTCAGCGTGGAGAAGATTTATAGTGTTTTATCTCATCAGCAAAAAGTTTAGATTGACAGCCGTTTGGGATGAGTCCTCTTGTAAACGTACCAGGGACTGATTGTTCAGTACTATTTCAACATCCATTAGACGCGTTGCTAAACCCTCATCTTTAAGCATTCCGATTTGCACTGAGGAAAACAATATTACTTCTATCGAACACAAAACTGTCATATAAAACTTATTCTGCATAACTCGCCTTCTATCGATAAGGCAGGGTCCGAAATAAGCCACCCAATTAAATTAGAAAGGAAACCTGTGGACATTAATCCATCTGACAGAGACGGGAACCATGAGTTGTCCTTTCATTTCTTCCTAAAGTACGTTAATGTCACCCACACTTTCAATGATTCTTCAAACTAAATCTTTTTCTAGTTATACAGTGTTTTGTTCTGATAACCGTTGGTATGTGTGTTACACCTACTTGATGTTCTTGTTCATGACATTGGCGGGCACTAGGCCTTGTAACTCTACGCAGGCAAAATAAAAATGTGTCAAATGTTACGTTTGCGTACTATAGTTTTTCACTCACCGTTAATACTCCATTAACTACCATTAGGCTGAGGTGGCTTAAGATACTAGGCCTCTCAGTTAAATGGCTCATGTGCCTCGATTAAAGGAGTGAGTATTTCGTAGCAATGGTCTACTGCTCGACTCGTAATTTTACATCTTCAAAACTCGTACCATTTAATTTAGCCACAACCATCTTGCCTAACTTCATTGTTATATGTCGATCTCGGTCAGAAATGACGTTGACGTAAGTTTTACAACATAGAAACTAAGCAGCTACCTTCAATACCCTCAATCAGATAGGATAGTAGTCAGACATGTGTAATGGTGGAATAAATCAAAATTTTGACCTTAGCTTCTTCTTCTTTTACTTAATCTTCCTTTAATACACACTAGTTCAGCAGTTGGTTTCTGAATATGGTCAATTAAATCCTTGAAATCTGACGCCTGTCGAATCAATAATTCTGAATAAGATCATTCTCCTTTAATCTATGGGATACACAACCCGCAAAATTTACCTTTCCTTCAATATATCTGGGTAAGCTCACGAATACCTGAAAAACGATAAGCGACGTATGAACCGTTTCTGCTTTCATTGCTGTTGATGTAAAACAACATCAGCGTTGAATCAGCCTAATCGGTGCTATCCGTTTGACCATAAATTTACGTCATATCTCTTCACCAAGACTCGTTGCCAAGATAGCGGCTGCCAATTCCAAACGAGTCACTATGACTAACCTAAATAGCGTTACTCTATTTTTTTACTGTTAACCTGCAAGGAAACTTTATTTGGTCGGCGTCCACAACTGTCCAGTATGCCTTTGTGGAAGTGTATCAAAATATAGGAAGTTCACCTTCTTTAAAGACTTATAACTGGGTGATATAAAATATCACGACAGGCTGAATTTATTAACGATGCACCTTGTAGTCAACTTCCCCGAACTTACGAATCATCTGTGTCAATAGATGTAACGCTTCTCGGTTTTTGCTGTGTAATTTTTGCGCTGGACTTGAAGGAGAAATAACGAAGTTATTGACCTCCACGCCGCCATACGTTCATTTATCAAGAGTCAGTCTAACCCCAAAGTTAGTTGGTCTTCAGGATAACCGAAATCCAGTGATTTACTCGACAAATACAACTCACATTCACTAATGCGGTTGTGTTCATTTTCATTTAAAATACACCTAAGCAATCGAACTGCTCTTGAGTTGTTACTTTTCCCAATTCGCCAGTAAAAATACATAATAAAATCTAGATATTCAAACGAGATATGGCAGTCGACATAAACTCCAACTTCTGGTCGTTTTTGTGCACTGCTTGGTGTTTTGTTCGAATATTCCTACAGTTTTCCTCAATGCGGATTATGCACATAAAAACAAAGATGCCGCTCCAACACGGTTTATAGTTGTCGTTTATATATCTACTCTCCACTACCCTTGGGCAACCTATCAGTAGGTGGTAATCAGTGATGCCTGTGTGTCTTTGGATAAGGGTTTGTTCAGTTTCAAGTGTGGTTTCAACACAACCTTGGATTACAAAACTGGTCCTTGTCAGGAATTGTTTAGTCGAATGGCTAAGGTGGAGACTTGGATATTAAAGATGGAGCACGTCTGTAGACATCTTACATTCTGTTAGTAATAAGCAACAAAACAAATAAAGTCTCCCAAGAGAGGAACATCCGAGATGCACCATAACTATCATAACAGAATACTCTTGTTTGGCAGTATTTAACAGAACATCTTTGTCATTTCTCTGGGACCTAAACTATCTAACCATCTGGGTTTTATTTTCTGCAATGCGCCTACTGACAGTTAGCAACTACCTGAATTGATTATTTTGATTCCTGCCTCAACTGAAATCAAATCTGCATAATTTCCAACGACACTTTTTCCTAAGGAGTTTAGTCTGCCTACAAACTGTGCGTATTTTCGATGTACCAGTTGTGACTGAGGCTGACTGGTATTAGTATTGAAGCCTTGAAGCCACACCAGCGTCTTGAACTCCTGAGACAACATCTGATCCCGAAGATGAATCACTCGTTAGTATTGAGCCGAGTCCACCGTAACACGCTCAAAGCCATGGACTGTACGATTCGCCAGTTTGTTCGGCAGTGGCTTCGCCTTCCTAAAGACACACCAATCACCTACGTCCATGCCCCAATTCGTTTGGGTGGTTTGGGCATCCCGAGTTTGTCTACAACTATTCCAATCTCGCGTAAATCTCGAGTGGAGGGACTTCTTTCCAGTCAGTGTCCAGTTCTGCGGAATGTGGTCAAAGATAATTCGTTTGGCCCTATCTTGAGGGAAATGAACATCCCAGTACGCGTTCAGGGTGTAGTGGTGACGAACAAAGAGGAAGCCCATATGGCATGGATGGATAAACTCTACCATTCGCTTGATGGCCGTGGTCTTCAGGAAGTGTCACGCTCTCCACTCTCGAATCGTTGGCTGTTTAACCCAGATCGCATCTTCCCTAGAATCTTTATTCGCGCCATTCAGCTCAGATGTAGTGTGTTGCGGACTAAAGTCCGAAATTCACGAGGTGGCCGAAGTGACCACTCAGTTCTCTGTCGTGGCAACTGCGGTCAACCGGAAAGCCTTGCTCATATTCTACAGTCATGCTGGATCACCCATGACGTGCGTTGTGCCCGACACAACCGTGTGGCTAAAGACCTGCGAAGCGTCTGCGCAAATTGGGCTATACAGTCTTCGAGGAGTTACGTGTACCAACCACGAGCTCGTTCATCAAACCCGATCTGATCGTGGTTCGTGACGGCAGTGCTGTGGTGCTTGACGTCAGTATAGTGGATGATTATCGAAGCCAATTTGCCTGGACAGACAAGATTGCGAAGTACGGGACCGACTCTCATAATGCCGCTATTCAGTCAGTCCTCCATACTTTGGGCTGTGATGTGAACTCTGTTTCTCATTCACCTGTGATCATCTCTTTTCGTGGTATTACATTTCCTTCATCGAGTAACGCTATTCTTCGACTGGGGCTGCCCTCCTACGCAGTCACGGATTTATGTCTACTGACTGTTCCAGGTTCCCTAAAAGCCTACGACGCATTTATGCGAGGAACCTGGCGTTAACTGTTGCCGTCTATCTGACAGTTGTCTCACTATGAAGGACATTTTTCTGTCCTGATGCGTGAGCCTTGACTGTGATCGCACTTGTGTGCCCTGGAGAGCTTTTTGATTTTGTGAGACTGATCGTTCGCCTATTTTCTTTCCATTATTTTTCATATATTTTATTTCCAATTCTAAAACTGTTTGGTATATACGCCACATATAACTTTTCATTTGATGACTGGCCCATTAACGCTTGCTATTCTTGTGAGAGGAATTGTCAATTGTTGAATGTCGCCAACTATGCAGCGTCTCACATTTGACAGATAGCTGGTTTTCGCATTCAACTTTTTTATATCCCTGTTGCTTAATTTTGGTGTCACCGATTGTTCTTTCTTTGAACGAAGATGTGTATAATTGCTCTTCAAAATAAACGATATAGTAGTAATAACAGAGACAACGTTGAAACCTACAAGACTTCACCTAGGTTGATGTCAGCTGATAGTTTCTCGGTTTACTGCCAGCCAGCCGAACCTTTCAGGAGACACCGCTGAGATCAATGGTTTTATTTATTGCCGCATTAATCTCACATTGTAATGATGATGTATAATCGAATCTTTAAGAATCTTTATGGTCGTTTCAACTTACCCCTTGAGCAGATAGCAAAAATCATGATTCAATTTTTTCTCTACGTTTGTTTCGACAACTACGTATAAAATAAACCGACTTTGCATGATCTAGGAAATGCATTTTCTAAAAGACAACGTCAAACAGTTTGATAAAGCGCCTGTATTCTTCTGCTCCCCCAAGAATGATAGACAACTGTAAGTTAGGTGCATCCACACTGTTTACAAAACAGTCCACCGACAATTGATGCGACTGACTTATGCGGTTGCCTATTTTCGCCAAGAGATTACTAGTTACAATCCGATTGTTTACATCCTAAAACAACATTGGGCAGAGGTCCTACTGTTTATCTCACGGTCACTCTCATCTCCCACTTTAGCCAATGGTAGCATTTTTTCTATTGAAAATTTTCCAGCGGGAAAGCGCCTCACGAACCTTTAGTTCAGCTTAGTGTCTTTCGCAAACAGAAATAAAACTTGAACATTACAGGCATAGTTGCAGAGCCAATCATCTGGCTTTGTTTTCCAACTCCTCTAGTTGATGCTGGTTCCTGCAGTTTGTGAGTCGACGGCCCAAATTTACGTGCTCCAGATTTCATTGTTGGGCCCATAAGAAAGCTTTTTACCTGCTTATTCGCATCGTGTTCATGCATGCTGTCAGAAGCATAATCATTTCTGAGATTACACTCCCACGAGAAATCACGGATGAAGACATGATGATGGGTGAATAGAAGAGGCATAGTTGTTGATGTCCGTACTTAGTTAAGTGACTCAGGTACGCAAGAATAAAACCCTGTAAAACTAAACAAAACAACGTGCCTGTAGTGACAGACGATTTCAAACTGTGCTAGCCTTCTCTGGGCCTCCACTGAAGCACCAATAAAACTTCTCGCATGAACTTAGGTTTGAATAATCCTTAGCCTGAAGGAAACTTAGCAAAAAAAAACAGGCAATGTCACTTCAGTTAACATTTCGGGGGGCTACGAAATCGCTGTCTTATCCAAGTCAAGAATAAAAACCTTGGAAAAGCTAGCTAACATCGCCTATAGTACTCTGAACCATATGAACCAAATTGCAGTTGGTCATATGGTCAGAAGGCCGTAGAGAAACTAAAGGTGACCAATACAAAATGAAATGTGAACCGTTGTTTACTCATTGCCAGGAGAACAATATGATAACTTCAAAACAGACAGAATACATAACTGTTTTGGAGAGACCAGTTGGTGTCACTTCCTTTTGAAATGTACGTGTGTTGAGTGTGGGTGTGAGCATGAGCGCCACTTGTTCGATGTATCCGAAGTTTCACAAACAGTGTAGCCAAATAAGAAACATGATTTTGGATTTGACAATCACACTGAAAAAACAACTATTTTCACATTGTATACAGAAGGGATATTTTGTAAGATGGATTTATTTCTTACGCTCTCATCTATATCTATATCACAAATTGTGCGAAAAATGAGAATGTGAAAAATGAATCCATCTCATGGAACGTTTCTTTTTTTGTAAAATGAATAAAAATGACGTGCGATACAAAATGCTTCTACGTTGTTCACGCTATCTTGTACACCGTTTTTAGTTGCGGGTTCGAATTATCAAAACAGACAGTGGGTTCAACGAAAAAAGATCTGAATGACAGGTTTCCTTTGTAATAATAAGACCTTAATCCATAAACGTGAACGGATCCGTTTCTTCTTCTGGAAGTTATTGGAATTGGGTCAGGGTCGGTTATTTATTTTACTGAGAGGTTTTTCGGCTTTATGTACGTAATCGATACATTCCGTCCATTACAAACCAGGGTTTACATAGATATGTCACCAATATTCAGTTCACAGTTTGCAACATACCATCATACATATTCACGTAATCCTAACAATAAACTGTATAATCCATTCTTGCAAGCTCTTAGGTCATCACCAGCTGAACACAGAGTTAATGGACTTACCACCAGTAACATTCTCAACACTGTCAGATAAGAACCCCAAAATGGCTTAATAAGTACCTATTGTAAAGTTGTGATGTATGAAGCAAGTAGAAATTTTCGTGAACCATACAGAAAAGCCATGTGTCAGTAGATATATCGGATGAATCTAATTTGGTTATAACTTATAATCCGTTTATATCGATAAGCTTGAACCCGTTTTTCCATTCAGTAGGCACAACGTGTAGGCTCCAGTATGTTCAGAAAGCAACCCCACTCTCAACAGACACAAAGTGGTCATTATTTGGAATGAGCACCGAAACTGATTTTGGATTAGTGTCAGTTTCCAGGTAGCAAATAGAAGTTGTCTTCGTCCGTAAGTGCTGGTTGTTGTGGATAATCTTTCATCACAAATATTTAGTGACAGGCCAATTTTTTGGGTTTCGATACCAAGGTTAATATTCTCAAGTGCAAAACACTAAGTAATGCTGGATAATCGTTGAAATTCAAATTTGTTCCATTTGAAAAACTGGTCGCATACTCATGTTTCTGTTGGTAAAGATTACGTCAGACATATTCAACCACTACTCCACATACCGGTCACAAATATATCAACCTCATCTGACAAAAAGTTTGCACCCTAGTTCCGCAGTGAATTTCTTTATATGCATACTCATCCATCGGGATAGCCAAACAAGCCTGTGCTTCCTGTAACATTCCGGTTGTACATTTCGAGTACTGTGACACAATACAGTGATCAGTTCATTTTACATGTCATACCTTGATGAAACCTCTAATGAAACGTTAGAGGCATCGGCTATATACTTGTCTCATAGGATAAAGTTGGAGGCACTGATTTTCATCCAGACATGCTACCATTTGACAGGTCAACAAAATAGCCGTGGTCGAACTAATTTCCTAGTTCAGGTGCTCATTGATCGCAGGTAATCGCGAGGAAAAGTGGACGTGTCAGTTCTATCCATAACACTCAGACCTCAAGCAAAATCGAGTTATTTCATAACTGAATAACAGCAGAATCAGAAGGTTTATGTTCAGCTTAAACCACAGTCACAACCAAAACATCATTTGGCGTGTCTGATCCGGTTACAAACCTAACCTACTACCCTACTTTCGGAACCACCGACACGCTGTTATGTGTACTTTCGGAGCATACCCGCAACCTGTGAACCCATGTTGGAAATCAGCGACGCTTCGGCCGTGCCACCTAAACCTGCAACCGTACTAGCCTTTGAACTCTGATCGATAAATCCCTCAACAGCATGGACCTGTTCACAATTCTAGGACCTCCACACACACACACACACGTCCATCCACAGACAGACTGATAACGGAACACACCCTGACTCACGCATGCAGAGCTCTTTGTGAGTGTCGTAGGATAGGGGAGAGAGCTCATCAGTCGAGTTGGAGTTAAGCAAAATCGTTGACCTACTAAACAATATTGAGATAAAGGGGAAAAGAGCAAAAGAACTAGTATAAATTGGAGTCAGTTTGTGAGTGATTGGTAATAGTGACGTTCATTAGTAAGGTTTCACTTATGACACATGGACTTCTTCAAGTAGAGTGAACCAGTAGCAAAGCAGAAGGATTTAAGGCCAAATCGATATCCGAACTACAGCCTAAGAGGTCATAGGTCAAATGTACTAGAGTGGAGATCAAGTCTCCATTCCAGCTGTCAATTAACGTAAAGTCAAAGTATGTAAATATTAAGCATAGTTGGAATCAGTATAGTCTGTTAAGCAGTCTAATTCGGGAGAAGCTGCATTTAGTAATTAGAAGAATGCGATATTGTTTAATTCTTTGATTGCTCGTTCCATTCAGCCAGCAATGAAAGTCAGTTTAATTGGTCCAACGTCAGTCGCCACTTACTGGCCATAGTTAGACTAATAACTGCCCACTGAGACAGAGTTCCTAGACTCCTCTAAAACCTACCGCTAAGTCAAACATTTTACCTTGCACAGACAAGTCAGCATTTGTACCCACTTGGACTGATCAACGATTATCTAACTAAATGTAGAGTCAACGCAAATCTACAGAGGTAATTATGAGACTGACTGCCAGCGCTCCGCAATGGTCCATACTGGGACATGTGCTGTTTCGTTCTGTTTGACTTCGATCTGGTAATGTTACCCTACATCGATGACACAAAAATATAGCAAGTTATACGTGGGTCACACGATAAAGATGCACTTCATAATGATCCAAACTTATTTACTCAGTGGCCTAGACGTAAAGTTAGCATACAGTGCAACTCAGAACAAGGTAATGTACATCCATTTTGAAAATCTTACTGATTATTAACTAGACGATCACAACCTGAAGGTTTTCGAGTTCAAAATGACCTAGGAACACCAATGATAGACGTCATGAGTCTGTCCGCAAACTGTGTAGCTATCATTTTACTCAATCCTTAAGAAGTATCTGTAGATAGTTTCGCACAAAATGTACAACCTACCGTACGCCCTAACGTATAAATAAACATATGGGCTTTTCGTCCCTGTCTAAAATTGGCATGGTTGCCATTGAAACCAGCGAGGAACGGGATGTTAGAAGGATTATGTGGCTCAGACCTAATCCTGATCCAAAATTACTAGTGAAATCAGTTAAATTTTGAATCATTCGCAGAGATCTGTTAGGGAAGTATATTATAATTCACAAATTCTACTACACGAGCATGGGCGTATATTTGCAGACGTCGTTTCACTGAGCAGAACTGGAGGACCATAGAGTCATTGCTTTAACCATGGTCTTCAGGCTAATGGGTTAGCAGAACATCTTCACGGTTAGGGACTGCCAAAGTTGGAGCATACTGTCTAACTCTGACGTCACAACTGATTACACTGGGATGTTCAGAACTTTGCTCGATCGGCATATACGCGAAGGTCAAACGTACACAAGTTCTGTTGGTCACTTTGTTAGCACACTTCTAGTTTTCTGTCTATGTTTGTCGTTTGTCAGGATTCCCTCATTAGTTTTTCCCTCTTTACAAATGTTTTCTTCACATTTGTTAGAATTCAGTTGTTGTATTTTCCGGTAAACATGGAGATTATTCCCTTTCTTACACTAACCTGTAAACCGATTGACCATCGATTTCGTCAATAGCGTTCTTGTCCTTCGTGAGGTGGATGGACCTCGTAATTAAAGTTTGATTTGCTTCTGAAACATCTTTTAGACACTTAAGAAATTCCAAGATCAATTTCCTAATTTGTCATAGGTCCGGTTTGTGGGTATTTTTCTTCTATCTTCGTTTTGTTTAGCTTTCAGTCATCTGATGGTTTCTAGTCCCGTCCTCTTGGACGCATTAGCACATAACACGGTGATGTTAGAAAATAACGAGCCTTCCATGTAAATCTAAGTTCCCCTCAAAGTCATGCGAGTTTTTGACGGCACAACTCAGCTTCTTAACAATGCTGCCGGAAGTCTTGCAACCTTTCGTATAGAAGAGCCAGTCTCATGCAGTGCATTGACAATCCGTGAGGTCATGGGAGTATTGCCGGTCCTGAAAATTGACTACAACATTACCACTGTCTTAAGTTATACTTTTTTGTCCTTTCCGTTAAAAAATCAACTTACAGATATGCGTTATACACACTTTCTGTCAAGGTTATTCCACAATATTCGCGAAAACTCGCCACAAACTTACAACCTAGTGAAAAGATGTGATCATTCATTTCGTAAGAGGCACGTCGTTCCAGAAGTAGCTAATGGGTGTACGCATAAACTCAAAACATTTATCGACCAACCAAACTTAATGCATACTCAATCGTTAATCTTATTCAACCTCCCTGAGAATAAACCACGACAGCACTGACGATAGGAGTCGTATGATAAGACTCTCTTGTTGAGGGCTTTGAAAATATGGGTATTCTCTATATTTCAATTGAACTGTCACAGTGATTCCGTTGGAAAATACACACAAAATATAACATTCCAGAGGCCTCTGTGCATTCTTGTGTGACAAAAACGTAACCACGCAAACAGTGATGTAAAAAGAGCACCCAGGTTAAGATTCACCCATATGTTCACGCGAATCGTTGGGCTTTGTAAAGTCGCCGAAATCCCATGAGTGATAGGAAACATGGTTGGCGGCATCCGAAAACGGATTAGCCTGTCACAGTGACCGAAGCCAAAGGACGCCTGCGCTTTAAACCATCACCTCAAGTGGCTTGCGCTGCACCACTTGCAG
>JTDE01014725.1:29120-57982 GCA_014338405.1 Paragonimus skrjabini miyazakii | reverse complement strand
TCTCAATAATTTCACCCTTCTTAGTAACGTTTTCTTCTAGGATATTCCACGTCACTGTTGAGGTGAGCGGCGGCCCGAGTCACAGTACCTTTTGGTCAGGCTCTTGGCTGTTATGATGATGATGATGAGATATGTACATACTTGTCAACCAGCCTGGTCACACCTCGTTTCAGAAACTTGGGCCATGGTAGCCTTCTGCTGTTTTTCTTCAGATCCGTTGGTGCAATGTATGCTGAAGGTTTCCATTGACTCTCAGTCCAAGCTTGCTCCTTTTGTTTATCTTCCAATCCTATAGAGAATGCACTAATATTGAGGCAGAAAGTGGTTCAATAAAACACGATTTCCATTAACCAACTCGCTTGCTCCTACGCCACGCGCGCGCTCGCGTTTTTGAACGGGAATTCCAGTACACAACACGGCGGCGATTTCCACTCGCACTTCGTGTACACTTCAGCCCAGTTTGAGTTTGTGGCTAACGCCTTCTATCAGGGGTTTTCGCCTGCTATTCCTCATCTGTTGATCCGACCTCGTTGAGCGGTAGCTCGTCTGGTCGCCCGTGTTTTCCGCAATTCACTCGCTGTGAGATTTTGGACATACTTCACTGCCGCGTTGAGATTTGGCCAACCACCATAATATATACTCATTTATTAAAACATCTTGTCTTGTAATGAGATTGGACTTGAGCAGTTTTCTGAACGATGAAAGTTCGCTGATCAAAACTCACACATGCTGCTGCAAACCGAACTGCGATCGGTCTGCGTCAATCAAGCAGAAATGTCGATCAGCTGTTACGTTGATTAATGTGTTTTCCCCATGAAAAATTTGCTATTATTCAAAAAGATTGGGAGTACTCAATGCCGCCCAGACTTCTGTTCTGGTTATTCTCGATTTGGTAGCCCAGCACGTGTTATGGTGTCAGGGGTGGTAGGCGAACCCACGCGAAGGACAGAATTTGCCCTGCTAGATGCAATTTATTGTTGGGAGCCCCAACACCACTGTACATGTCTTTGTAATAACCTGTTTAGTTCAGAGAGTACAATTTATGCTCTTGGTAGGAAATGGTGATAGTGATATAGTATCTCCAAAAACGGACGAGGTTGATCGACGCTCTTAGGTTCAAGGACTTTTAAAACGGGCTCAACTCACATTTGGACTTTTGTTTAAGTCGATTTTGTGCCAGGCGTTCGAGTACAACACTCAGAGTTTTCGAATGCTCGGAGCCAGTATGTCCGGAGATTAATATATCATCCTAATAAACACATTTTTAGTATGTCTTTCACAAGGTTGTCGGCAATCCTTTGGAAGCCAAACGAGCATATTGTAATGGACTCATGTGGGTCGTATTAGTGTGTACACGAACATGTTTGAGTTCAATCTATGGACTGCTCATGGCTCAGTTCCAGTTTCTTGCATCTCACCGCCTACCAGAGCTTCAAAGAGATCCTCTATGGAAGGTAAAGTGTATTTGTCCGGAAAAGAAAAACAGTTAACAGTGAGTTTGTAGTCGCCACGAATACGTACTGAGCCTTCAAATTCGGCACCAGGGATGATTGCGTTTCCCATTCTGAATGCGGTTGCAAGCGAACCAACGTTTCAACTACTTCCGGTCTCGTTGTATTAGGCAGAGTATGCATTTTAGAAACTTCTTGTCGAACGTTGTGTCTTGACTGTATGGTGGCCTGGAAATCTTCCAGCATTTATAATTCCCCCTCGAAAACTAAAGAAACTGTCCAGAATCTCTCAGCCTCAGTCGGGTACCATTTTCGAGGCGTCTGTAATACTGGGAAACATTTTGGTTTAATTTCTTCATAAGAGCTTTTGCCGGTCATCTGGTATCACACACTGAGAATGTGCAGCTTTCTTTCACTCGAATCGCGCACTCACCATGCCTTCGAATGGCTTCACCAGTGTATATACACAGAACTGAACGTCACGGTAATAGCTGTGGCGGGTTATCGACAACATTTACACCAATGATCTCCAGTCAGGCTTAGTGTCTAATTCCATGTTTACAAGTTGCCCCTCGATGTTGAATTCCACAACTTATGTAGCGGGGCTGTTGGTTGGAAACAGTACTCACCCACAACGTATGCAGCTCACATTCATTTTCTTCAGACCTCTTGATAATTCTGACGGTTGTCATAGAGGCTGTTAGTGGTTTTCCACCGAATGCGGTTGATATGTGTACTCAAGCCAAGCGGTCCACTTCGCCACAATTGCGACACAACGTTGCGATGTAGGTACTCAGCTGCATAGGCCTGTTGAGCATCACAACGATGGTAGATGAAATACCTGCTCCTCAGTAATTTTGTATGTGCTGGTGCTTTGATCACTGCCTGGATGGTTTTGATTGGTGGACTTACTGAACAAGCTTACAGCTGCCGAACAAGATGTTCTTTGTGACGGTCGATTAATCAAGCTTTATCCCAGGTAAGCTTGGTATCATCTTGAGAAGGCAATTCCTCTCCCGTATTTTAATGACATCTCAGCAACCAAATACTAAAGTAGCATTGTTTCTTAAAATTTCCTCGGGAAGATGTCACTGCATCCGTAATCAAATGAGGATTGATGTGTGCATGTGATAAATTCATTGACGCTCTCCTCAGTTGGAAGAAACAGTACCTAATAATGAGCACGTATTTCTGAGTGCTCACAGTGAGCTGAAAGCATCGAGAACACCAGTAATAATGGGTGACTTCATTGTGAGAGGCCTCAGAGTGTCTTCTGTCTTTGTTTTCCCTGTGACCGTCGCAGTTTTGATTTGTTGCATCACAGTGAGTGACACAGGAACTAATTTCACACTCAAGGGTCTTTCGTCATCTGTTCCGAACAACAAGAGAAGTTTTTTCTGTTGAAAAAGGTCACATTTACGAAGGTAGATCCGTAAATGTAGTGATTTTATTCCTGGTCGCTAGTATTGCGGCTCACTTGTCGTACGTCTTTGTGTGAAATCGTATGCCTTGTTTGGTCTGTAACCCGAGCTGTAGGAAAAGCATATGCGAAGGACACCGCATTTAGTTCACCTCTGACCTGTACCATTTGACGGTGAACCACGCTTTGCGCTGTGTTTGTTGAACATAAACAGCTCCCAATCAGAACACGGCTGACTCGACCTGCTAAATTGGTAAGATATGATGGGGTCGCGTTCTTGTCCTGCTGCTGCGATTTATACAGCTTATGGCTGGAGTCATTAGTGTAGATAGCGGCCTGTATGTTGTCGCTGTTTTTCTGAGTTGCAATTGATTTAGAAACACTCGACAAAACAAGAAGGGATAAGCCTTGAGAAAAGCAATTACCTTGTAGGTACCGTCTTGTTCTAAACTGCGACTTGCCTGTATGTTTGGTTGTTCGCTACGTTTGGTCATCTTAAAAGTAGCCGGTTGAACCTGGACAACAGGTTCTATGAATTGAATCTCAAGTTAAAAATTTTTCTTGCAGTTGTACGGCGGTTATTCATCAGTGTGAACCATGAATCTATAGTTGACGATGATGAGTTGTTTGATGCCGGTCTGGCACTTTTTTCAGTGTTGGAGTTACGTCATCTATTCCCTGGTCTGTATTGCATTCACATAGTGGTAGAATCGTGGTTGTTAAGTTGGTATCGATCTTATTAAGTTCATTTGCTCTTCTAACCCTATCGGTGTTTCCACTGTTTCATAGTTATACAGTTTTGACCACCGTCAAACCTTTCAGGTCACGAGAAGCGTTCTGTCTCAAACTTATTGATTAAATGATTTGTATGTGATCAGTTGACAAGTTGCTCGCAAAGAATATACTGAATTAGGCCCTGCTCATCTCATAGTTGGGGTATTGAAACGGAACCGGTGATAACGGAGCTATGTAATATACATATTACTGTTGCGTTGTCTGCCATATTCGGTGAGGACAACTTTTATCTGGCTCCCGTAGCTGGGGTTAACCATCGCGAATTCTAACTACAGATTCTAATCTTGACTACGGCGGCTATGATGCCTTAAGTTTGGGCAACTTTGTGATATTCGGCCTACGTGTTATGTTCTAGCGAACAACCTTATTCGATCTGTGTTGGCTGTTATTTATTTCATATATCGTCCTCAGCATCCATCTTACAATTATACGATCATATTTGTTTTCTCTACAGCTCTTGAATCTTATGCCTCCCGTGCATAGTAAATTACAGCGAGAAGTTCTTCGGCTTTATCGTGATCTCCTTCGAGCAGCCTCATCAAAATCGCCTGATACAGAGGCGCCGACTGTGACACGTAATCCTCAGCTTTACAAATCCATTCAAAAGGAATTCCGCCGACAAGCAAACCTTTACAAAAAGACAGATATATTACAAATAGAAGCTGCCGTACGCAGAGGCCGGCGTCGTCTTGAAGATTTGCAAAGCGGCACTGTCGATCGAGTTTCTCGTCTACAGTTGGACATAAGTGGAACTATAAAGACAGCAAGCGAATAAAATAGACATGCCTGCTGGAGTGCTGTCTGTGGAACTTTTACAACGAATAATTCGCAAATTATCTCCAGTGGAGGAAACCGGTTTAGTCGGTGCGTTTGCTTACGGCTCTGTTGCTTTTCCTCAACATGGTCGTTCGCTCTCAAATTCACAATTGGACCTGATTCTCATTGTTCGAGATCCGCTCAGTTGGCATTTCAACAACATTAAACGTAATCCTCTGCATTACAATGCTCTGATTCGGCAAAGTTCTAAAGCAAACGAACCCCCTTTTTATCTAAAAGCGATTGTATCCGGTTGCCCCGGACCCCAAGTGTACTATAACCCGCTTATAGATTGGCACGATGAAGTACTGGGACAAACTCTGTCACTAAAATACGGGGTTGTCAGTGTCTGCAGTGTCATTCAGGATCTGTTGACATGGTCACATCTGTACATTGCTGGCCGTTTGCACAAACCAGTTCTTTGGATTCCACTTGATAATCAACAATCCTTGTCGTCGTCATCATCATCACAGAATAACTCTTTAACCTGTCTTCGTCGTGCCCAGGACCGCAATCTGTTGACTGCCTTATCATACATTCTTCTTCGTTTACCTGTACACACCAGTCAATGCTTGACTGAATTCGAGTTGTTCCATGCAATATCATCTATATCCTACGACGGTGATTGGCGTATGATTGTCGGTGAAGACAAGAAAAAAGTAACGCGCCTAGTTTCGGGTGTCGATCGTTTGACCAGGTTTCGTCAATTGTTTGCCGACACATTCACACATCCTTCCTTATCGGAATTCATAAATTTTTCGCCGGTGCAAACAAAAGGTGAATCAACTTATGGTCTATATCTACGTAGTCTTAATTCTGAACAGTTTGTTATCAAGTTGTTAAACAATATACCGGATCGTATTTGTGCAAATGCTGTTCAAGGTTTGACTAAGAACCATTTGACTTGTAAATATGTGTTGGTTAGATTGGATCCAGCGCAACGTCAAGAGCGCTTGAGACAAGCTGTTGTAAGTACTGTCCGACGTTCCAGCTTGCAACAAACTGGTTTGGGTTTGTTTACTGCTGGGCCATGGCGGTCGATAGTGTACGCTGGAGCCAAATTGAGAAAGATGTTTTCCAGCTGGGGATTGTTCAGCTGGAAATGATTTGGACTGTTTCTTTTCTAGTTAAAAAAAAATATTGAATGGACTTTGTGGTACTACATTTTCCCTACCCGAAGGGTGTTTTGATTACGCTGCAGTCTTACATTTTTGAGTTAACTTTCTTGTCTATAAGTAATTACTTTTCAGATTCGAATCGAATTTTTAAACCGGTTCCCATTTATAGTTTATAGCGTATGCAATTATTTTAGTTTCTTTCCAGTTATTTAAACGTTACCAATTTCTTTCCGCTGCGTTTCGTTCTCTTTAACTTCCTTGGATGCGCCCAGTCAGATATGTCCTTCCATCAACGGTTTCTTATAGCTATTTCTTCAGCATAGGGGGACAACTTTTTTACTGATCGTTGATCTGATTCTGTGTAGGTAAGTTGGGTAACCTGTCTTGCTTTAATGACCAGCTGTGGATCTTTGCCGTTTATCAATTTGGCTGTTCAAAAGAGTACGCCGGAAAAAGTGCGCTACTGTCCATATTTGTCTCGTCAGTCCATCACCATTCGGTGAGAATGTTTGTTGCATTCCCCTTCACCCATCGCGAAGGGATTTGGCCTTGACGCATTGTGGTGGCTTGCACATCCCGATGATCCATTGAGCTTAACTAAACGGTCTGGTGATTACACAGACAGTCATTCATACCAAGCAGGTCAATACTTAAAGGTTTGATGAACCGCAGTCTCCTGGTTTTCCAGATTTAGGTTGGAAGAGGACTAGCACCTGTTTCCGGAAACAGTGCTCCTCATTCTAATCCGCTGTTATCAACCCGCTGTTTTGAATTACAGGCTTTTGAGCTAAAGGCTTTGACTGGAAACTTTGGTTATTCTTGTATCTAGGACTGGCCGTCCTGGCAGTATTTCGGCCCACATTACCATGCCTATTCGAAACATTACTAGTTCAATACTGCATCGGTCATCGTGCAACATAAACAGGTTCCCCTATTTGTTGTGTACAACAGGGCCGATAGGCGAAAACATTCTGGTGCTAACCCCTTCACCATTGACGTGTCCAACTTAGCTCCCAGACTCCGTTCAGCTTCGTTTTTAGTAATTATTCTTCATATCACAACGACTGTAACTGACCATTATAGCACTATCATGGTTAATATGATATCCCACCATCCAGCCTTCGGTTCCCATAGTCCTTTGCTTAGGCCTGAAATGTGAGTAGATATGAGTGCTTCCAATATTTGCACTTTGATACAGATAGGTCAGCAGGCCGCCCTCTGTCAGAAGTTGAACTTAATGAAAGTCGGCATCTGCTAACTTCCAGAGACTAGGGTCGAACTAACACCACTGCGCGATACTCGTTTTATATATATAGATATATATATATATATTGCACACGATGACCACATGAAGTGGCGAACGTGCCACAATATGCGATTCAAAAGGTAATGAGGGGAGAAACGTTGCGGGATAAAAGAGAAATCTTACAACGCTGCACACAGAAACGAACGCCACTGACTTCTATTCTTCATCATATCAGATAGCGTCCTCAGCTAAGGGTGTTCAATGTTCTTCGGACCCCAGCCAGAAAGTCGGGAATGCCCTACTGAAGCGAGCTTCAGAGTGAGTGTCCTCATACCCCGCGCCTAAGTCATACGCTGATCACCGCTTCCAGCCTAACCTACTATTCATAATAAGGCATGGTGTGGCAGGCGGTGAGTTGGCATTTATAAGATGTGATCAAACCAATGAAGCCTGTGGGACGAGTTCAGCATGCTCAAGGGTCGATAGAGCTTGTCGGTTCCGCAGACATGTCAATGAACTTCGTCCTCGGTGTTCCTACCATACCCCGCTAATGCTTCGGAGACACCGGTGGTCGAAAACCAATACTCCATGAACATACTCCGCGCGAATGGATCGGGTTTCGGAACCGTACAGTAGGACTGCCTTTACGATGGTATTGTACACTAGGCCTTTCACCGCAAGATTGGGATCATGCCGTCGCCACGGATGGCGTAAGTTTGCAAACGTCATCCGCGCCTTTGCTATGTGATATGTAATCATATCAAACATTACACCGGCGCTGGTACTGTTCCCAAGGCAGACGGACTTCTCAACTACCTCCAACAGCTCACAACCGGGGGTGAGATCAGACTCAGAATCTTGTCTATCTTGCAACAGCACGTTGCACTTAGAAGGTGCAAATGTCGTATCAAACTGACGAGTTTAAACCTCTAATCTGTCTAGGATATTCTGGGTTCCACGTGAGCCCTCGCGGATTAGGGTGATTTCCCCTGCACGCTCTATGTCTCGAAGTCGGGTGCCCGGGAGCAGTTCCACACCATCATATTGGCATTTTGTCAGGGCACACTATGATCTTGACTACTGCAAAGTTGAGTGAGAACAGAGAGGCTGGACAACCTTTTCTCATCCAATCGGAAATGTTGGTGGTCAACGATATGTCGTCATGAGCCCTAACATTGCCTGGGGTCTGATGATCATTTACTTTCAGGATGTTTGCGTACTTCTCGTGCACACCTTTCCTCGACAAACGGTTTCAGAGTGCGGCTCTGTCAACCTGATTAAAGGCCCTTCTGGTGCCCAAAAAGACAACTGTTGTCCTTCCATATGAATGGCAAAGTTCAAGCATTTGGCAGAGTATGAAGATGTACTCAGTGCAGCTAAGGTTGGGGTAAAATCCAAGTTGCTGCTCACGGATATGTTATTCGCGCCTTTCGTTTAGTCTGCGAAGTACAATTGTTGCGGGCAATTTTGACGCAATGGAAATCAGGCTAATCCATCTGATTTTCACACGAAATGCGGAGCCCTTTTTGAACATAGAGATGATGTTATCCAAATCCCAGTCATTTGGTACGACTTCATTGATCCAGAGTTTCTGGAGTAGAGTCGTCAACTCTTTAACTAAGGCTGGACTTCTATCTACAAAAAGGGCAAAAGGGACTTTGTCCAGGCTGGGTGCCTTGTAACATTTCAGAAGCTTGATTTCGGAAGAGACTTCCGTTTCCGAGGGCGGAGAAACGTCAACAGACCAGTGAACACAGGACACTCTAAGATCTCGCGTACTTCAAATTTGTATAGAAAGGGGAGGCTGGACAACCTTGTCGCACCCCACTTGAGATGCTAAAGGTCAGTGGTACACCGCCATTAACCCAAACCCTGACAATAGACTGCTTTCAAGATGTTTACATACTTCTAAGGCACACTCCGTCAGTAGACAGCTCCATAGTGCAGCTCTGTCAACCGAATTGAAGGTTCCTCTGTTGTCCAAAAACGCAACTGTTGGCCTTTAATATGAATGGCGGAGTTCAAGCATTTGCCGAAGTGTGAAGATGTGATCAAAGCAGCCATGGTCAGGGCGAAACCCAGCTTGCTCCTCACGGATAGGTTCTTCGCGCGCTTTGCTTCGTCTGCGAAAGAATCACGCTAATCCCTCTTTGATTTGTCCATTTTTGAAGATAGGGATGATGTTAGTCAAACCCCAGTCACTTAGAATAACTTCAGTGATCCAGAGTTCCTGATGTGGAATCGTCAGTTCTTTAACTAAACCTGGACTTCCATTTACAAAAAGAGGAAGTGGAAATTCGTCTGGGCCGGATGCTTTGTTGCGTTTCAGTAACTTGATCTCAAACGAGACTTCCGTTTTCATTTAAGGAGCCTCCATATCCACGGCTGCCAGCTGTCAATCCGGCTGAGTTGGTATATTGGTATTCCATTAGCCTTAGACGCTGTACCATCCGCCTGACTGGCTATGTTAAGTCAACTTCGGGCGCCAAATATTCGGAAGTCTTTTTGTTGTGTCTGTTTTTATCATCGGCTGAATGCAGTGACGCCATTGTCAAGGACGCCTTCCACTCAGATCTTGCTACTCTCTCAGGTCAATGCATAATTGTGATATAATCATTTTGGCAGAGGTTATGAACTCCCGAGTTGGTCGAATCTCACGAAGGTTGCAGGTTTGTGCTGGCATTGCGTCACCCGGATAACCCTGGGCGGCTGTTGTGACTGTGCACCAAGCGCAGTCTGTTTTTATTTAGCACTCGTCTTTGACATCGTACGTGTCGTTGTTTTGTTTGGAACTCTCCTAATCCGACCTGGTCTCACATGGACCGTATAACTGTTAGTTGTTAAAGGTGTGGTTTAATTAAGAATTGTCGTCCTTACTGGATCATGCGTTAGTACTTTGTGGCGTTATCCTTACTTCCGCTGGGCAACGGTCATCCCAACTGTCATGATTGGCTGTTGAGAAACTGGTCCGACCGGTAACCTAGAAGCCTAGCTCATCAATGATAACCTCAAGGATCTCAACAGCTGCTAGACCGGAACCTCACAGGCCATTCCAGAAGCAGGTACTATAGTATGCAACACAGTGGTTCGTGAATCTCCGAAAATTCCATAAAGCTGTCGGTTGCCAGACGGGACATTCTTCACGGCAGTTAATATAACGAGCTTAGGGGGAGATATCGGTAAAAAGCGGCAAAGTGGTCTGATCGCCAATCGTCAGGCCTGGTTATCTGAGAAAGTTATGGAACCGGAAACCACTTTTATTTCGGGGACTGCTAGCGCACTCTTCGCCCTCATTCGTACCACTTGTTTTGGAAGTCCATTTATCGGTAAGCCTATCAACAGGATGGATAATACACTTATCCATAATTAGTCCACAAGGTTAGATCACTGATTGAACACTTCGAGAGGCAATTTAGCTGACCTGCTGTTTCTACCATGTTATCGCCGCAAGCTTGCTTTACAGTATCCTGGTCGGTAGATTTGAAGCGGATTACTAAAGCTGAGGTGCGCAATTGTCATTTTGTCCTCAACCGTAATGCAGATTGTGCCGACTTCACAATCGAAGCGAGTCAAAGGTCAGTCACTGGCAGTCGTGGAGGCTATTGCAGTTTGATTACACTCACTTCCATTATGCGTACCAAAACATCTGGTCAAATCACTGGGCCTCCCGTGACTATGCACCCATACTTCGGATAGATCTGTTATATAGGTGTGTTGATTTCTTTACAAACGTTTACAACCCGCGTGATTGATATTAACTAACTAAACTCCACGAGTCGGACTAAGTTGACATTAATAATTACCATTCCGTACTTCACTTATGCATCACCCCCGGCGAACCCGTATAAATGTGTTGTATTTAGCCTGATGATGAAGCACTAAAAACAGGCTTGTTTGCTACACGTTTCTTCTGGTGTCTAAACGGGGCGTATTCATCTCACTTAGTCCATTTTTGCTTTCGTTTATGCACACCTAATACTACGTCACTAGGCCGGGATAACCAAATGTTATAGTGACCCGTTTTGTCTATTTTCATGGGACCGGATAACTTTTGGTCAGCCGAGCAGTTATGCGACGATATCTCAGTGAGAAAATTGGTGAGCTCTAAACTTGTTCAGTTCGTGTGTTACATTTCGAGATCGCAGTTGTGCAGAAAAGTTCCAGGTCGGCTGGATCAAACATACGCAAATTTGAGGACACGAAGGGTGCATAATAATGAGCCTCGTGTTGTATATAGAGAAATAAAACTGGATTTAGTTCCCCAGTTTAAATGTTTTAAAAAGCGCTACATGTCACGATTGCTACATATGAACGGTTTGGGTGTAGTACACCATTCTTTTCAACGACAACTGGACGTCATACCAACACCATAGATGGTTCAGGTTGGCAAAGGCAGCACATGTCTCGCAGCACATTCTCGCGAATATCTCATCAATTTTACAGGCTGACGAGGTGGTGTCACTGAAGCATATGAAACCGTTCAGTCTCAAGCGGGCAGATTGCAGTATAGAACTTGAGAGTTGGAAAGCCCCAGTTTTGAGGCAGTACTTTTCCCTTTCAAGGTGCGAATCACACTCCACAAACATCAGCCTGGCCATTTACCTGATTCAGTATGATTCGTATGTCTTCAATAAAGGGGCTGGGACAAATACGGTCATCCGCATACTTCATTTTGGCCAACTTAGTGTCAAGAAGAAGCCCAACACCTGACTCATTGAATTTCTCAGGCATACCTTTCAAAACATCAGTTATAGCAAAACTGAACAGAAAAGGGAAGATCGGACACCCTTGGTGGACACCGTTAGCAATGATAATCACCCTAGACGGTAGCCCATAAACCCTCATCCTGGTTGCAGTGCGAACGACAAGTGATTTTAGCTGATTCGACTATTTCTCTGCAACATTTTTGCGAAGTAGATAGTTCCAGACAGCGTTACGAGCAACTGAGTCGAAAGTAGCTATTAGCTTTACACAGATCAAGATTGTTAACTACCTAGGAGTGAACTGATGCTCCAGGACTCGTGCAGAGTAAAATGTCGTCAATGAAACCCCGGTCGGGTTGGAATCCTACTAGTTCTTCACGCATGACTTTCCCCGGGCTTGGCGAACTGACGTGGTTTGAAGCCAGTGAGTAATTTGGACACTATAAACTAGACTGATTTCCCTGGGGTCGTCACATAAACTTCGTGCCTTATTTTTGATATCGGGATCAACTGTTAATATGCACCCATAATGAAGCACCTCGTCAGCCTCCTAAACCTTTTAAAACGGTTTTGTCAGTTCTGATACCAACCTCTCACAATCCTGAAAAGAGAAGAACAGAGGATATCTGATCTAGGAAGTTTATTACATTTCAAGTACATAAGTTCCAAAGCCGCTTTTTACCCCAACAGGTGACTGACTGGAAAGCATTGACTGACCATTCTGAGCCTATCGTCTATATGGCCCATTTCAGGCCAGCCGAACTGTTCGTTAAAGTGCTCAGCTCATCTGTTAACTGCACAAGACCGTTTGAGTATAGAAAAGCCAACCTTTTCACATGTGGTCCCGTTCACACCGATTCGACAGCCCACACAACTAAGCATCAAGATATGTAACATTCTGCTATTCCCAAATAATAAGACGCGTTCCATCTCGATTCTTCTATCAAATGATGCTCACGGTCTTTGCATAAGGCTTAATCAGCTTGCATTTAAGTTCTCGATGGTCTTTGTCACATCCATAGTCAGGTAGAATCAAGTGACGCTTGTTTGTAAGGGCGATCGACGTGACCGAAGTTTTTCGCCACTGCACAGCTTCAACGGAAAATACTTATCCAGAATAAATTTTCATAGTTGTTGCTATTTGTTACATGTGTTCGTTCGGTTTTGTCATTTGACTCGAACTGGGTAATTTGTTCGTTATTGTCTCCTGCCAAACGTTCTTTGCCGCCTCTTCATTCGGGTGTCAGTTAATTATTTTACATTCGCGAGTGTGCGACCTGTGAACAAATGACAGAACTAAGCGGACACAGCAGCATGGTCCTTGTCAAGGTGGTTGCTCCGAAATATACGACAGTCTTTAACAGAATGATGCCACTTGTAATTGGCTGCTGTATGTTCAATTTGTGTCCAAGGCTGAAGTGTTCCCGTGTGACAAACAGCTTATTCCTTTTTTTGAAATGCATAACTCAAAATATGGGAACCGCGAGGTGCGCACAGTTGTAGCAGTCTTCCACCACTGTCGGTGCGTTGTGCCAAGACATCAAACGCTATCCAGGCGTTCCCTATTTGAAGAGAGACAGTCAAGTTGAGCATTGAACTGTCTGGTAAGTGCAGTAATGTCAGAGTGTTTAGTGTGCTTCAGAAGGTCAACGAGAGTGTCATGGAATGCATTATTGGTTGCCTCTGTACAAATACTTTTTCGGACACATACGGATATGACAAATGCACAGGGATATTCTGATTTGCATTGTCAGACTCTAATCTGATGGTTCACAAGTGGCTGTTTATTGAAATGAAGGCGAGCAAACATTACAATAGTTTGGATCTCAGTGAGATTTCCACTGCAATCTGAGCACGAGATCTGGGTTGGACGTTACCAGACATCCTGATAGGGAAGCGCTCGGATCAACAGTTATCCAGAGGTAAGCTCAAGTCGGAAACGGTAATGGAATCGTATATTTGCTCTCGCGTGATACAACACACACCAATATCCAGATAGTAAATACTAGATTCTACTGAAATTAGGAAGACCGTTGATACGGGGCATTTCTGTTGTAAACCCTCGAAAGAATACGCTGGTTCGCTCTCAGTATAGTAGTGCGCTTGACAAAAACCGAATTCTCTTCCTAGTAATAATTAACACGGAAAATCTCGGTCCCGAAAATATCCCGACTGTCCCCGTAATTGCTCCCAAGGCAAACCAAAAGACGCGTGCATCAAAGCTTTGTTCCGCCCCAAAAACGTGTGCGACAGTGAGAAAATTACAAGGTATTTATATGGTGCATAGTAACCTAAAAACACTCGATTCAGAAACTGGAAGGTCAGTTACCGAAGATAATCGTTGAGGTCACTAATCGACCAATGAACGTAGCGGAATAAAGGTCGGACAGGTAAAAAAAATAACCAGGGTTACCTCTCTACCGTTCTGGACAGTTCCGCTCATTTTGATTGGATAAGTCGTTTTTCTCGAAGAAGGAGGCAGCTTTGGACGGAAAAAGTGGACTCCTCAACAGTTCCTTAGATTGTTGGTTTGACTTCAGGTTGTACAACTTGTTTGATTAGTCACAATAATATACACTGTTCGTCAAAAATGGGCACCCTTCATGGAATCAAGCCTGACAGCCTGTATTGGCGTTGCGCTCTCCTTTCTCTTCGGGCAACCATATTGGTCGCTCTTTTTATTGTTCATCAAGATAAGTTACGACTAAGTTGAGCACTGCATGAGACTTCTGACTCACTGGCAATCATGGTTACGGTCAACGGACCGAAATATCATTGTGGTTTTCGCACATTTCGGGTGGGAAACCAACGGAGACGGCCACTATTATACATTGACCAAATAGCTCAAATCATTCGAAAAGGACATGTTATTAGGTCGTTTTAAGGTCAAGGTTTTTAATACTATTTTTTAAGTTTCGTTCCCGATGATCTGTGCACATGACATATTGTGGGCACAGACAAGCAAATACGTTTGTTGTTAAAATATCTGAATTACCTTTCGCTACTGTTGCACTTTGTTAGTAGCATTATTTCAAATGATGGTCTCGGTTGATTTATCTGGAAGCCGTCGTTATTCGGTCATGCCGTAACTGCTCAGTTTTTTGTTTTCTCCGTTACGTTCCATTCTCGTTGCGTGTTTTTAATGTTGTATGGGACTATTGAAATACATCCTTGGCGATTTCATTTGAAGCGGTTCGCAATTTAAATAATATATATTTGCATCTACCTTTATAATAGAATTTTGTGGTATCACAAGTTAACCTTGAATATCGCAGTGTAATGAGTTTTTGAGTAGACGCACTAACACAACAATAAGCTGTGCAACGACATGTTATTTGTTTATTTCACAGGAGGCATACATTTCATCACCCCCGCACTCTGACTAGTAAGGTTCTACCGCATGCTGGATTACATTTTGTTTTGTCTGGACGTGACAGAGATGACCTGGCGCTTGCACAAACAGTATTGGTCAAATATAAATTCCAGGGATATGGTAATCCCTAATTTAGAGAAATAGGAAATGTGAATGAATGCTATCAGTGACGAAAATAGCTTATGTATAACCCAGTATGTCGATGACTTGTAAATCGATGGTCTGAGCTGATCGGGAATATGCTTTCGAATGACTAATATGTAAGCCGAAGTTTTCAAACGAATAAGCAGTGGGTAAACACGGTTGCCTCATGAACTTAATGTCCGTGGTTCAAGTCCCGGCAGTGGCGATGATATGCACTACTGATGAGCTCTAATGAGAGCGAAACTCGAGTCGAGTGCTTCTTTTCGAAAGGGGCCGACTGGAAAGTCTATGGGAATGCGACAGCTGCGATCAATTGTGGGTGATGCTCAATCTATATGAAAAATCAAAATCCCCTACTACTCATCAGTAATCAAATACCGCTCAACAAGTCAATGATTTCTGTGATTTCAACTTGGAGAGAAGTCCTAGTCGAGGGGTCATCGATTGGAGTTAACAGACAGTAACTGTGTCTCCTCTCGAGGCGATCGGGCAACCTGACCATTACTCACAAGCGAAAGTGGATGAGCGTTCACATATGATAATTCGGTCGTGCCTAACGTGAGGTCAATGGCGCAGTGGTAAACACGGTTGCCTCATGAACTGAATGTCCGTGGTTCAAGTCCCGGCAGTGGCGATGATATGCACTACTGATGAGCTCTAATGAGAGCGAAACTCGAGTCGAGTGCTTCTTTTCGAAAGGGGCCGACTGGAAAGTCTATGGGAATGCGACAGCTGCGATCAATTGTGGGTGATGCTCAATCTATATGAATAAGCAACTATTTACTACTATTGACGAACGCCGACAGTACTAGTATTGATAATATAGGATTTGTGTGGATCGGAAATATCCTGAAACACAACTCTTCCACGTTGATTGGCATCAGTATTCGTTAAAAACCTCACTAATCTACTCTGCATTAAGAATGATAAGAAGGTAACATGTCTCGTGGTTGCAACACAGTTGATCTGCCAGTTTATGACTGTGTACAATGAACGGATTATTACACTTAGTGTTAATAATTATGGGGCTGATCAAACGTCTTTCAAGGCTGTTTACGGTCTCTTACATCTAATAAAATATTGCTCACAACTGCTTATTACCGGAAGTTAGCACAGGCGTAAAATCTCGTCGATTTTGTTACAACACTACACTTATCTGTCTGTTTAGGATGTTCTAGGCTCACCGTGAACTTCCATAGATTATAGCAGTCTTCTGTCTACTTTGAATCTCGAAGTCTGTTGTTGGGGGACATTTCTACATCAGTAAATTCTCAGCATGTAAGAGCGTGTCTCACGGTTCTGCCAACTGCAGTACTGAACGGGGAAGGGTTGCTAGACAGTCATATCGCATTCTGGCATACGCCTTAATCCGGTCCACGTCTGACAGTAAATTGCCCTCAGTTTGTTGTTATTCTTCTTGGGCACTTCTTTCCTGGATGGGTTGCCTCAGAGTAAAGCTTTATCAATTGAATCAAAGCCCCCTGATGTCTAATAAAGTACCAACTATCGGTCCTCTATACGAATGACAGAGTTCAAGCATATAGCGTATTGTGAAGGTGTGATAAGCGCAATCACGGCCAAAAGAAAATCCAGCTTACTTCTCACCGACTTGTTATTCACGCTTTTTCTTAGTTTACGAAGTGCAGTGACTGTAAATAGCTTCAACTCAATAAACATCAGGTCGATCTGTCAACAGTGCAAGTGAAATGTATAAACCCCTTTTGAACATGAGAATGATATTGGTCAAACCCAAGCTATCAAAAACAACTTAGCTGGCCGAAGTTTTTCAAACCAAAGATGGACCCTTATCTATGAAATCAGCAGAAGACTATTCCTTTGAACCTGGTACTTTTTGACGTCCGATGACTTTGATCCCAGGTGATACTTTTGTTTTCGAGTGGGGATTGCTCAAACAATCAAAGATGTGAACAGTCAGGTGAATGGCTGTTGGACTTATTCAGCTAAGCGTCACTACATGTATTGGATAGGCTCGTCATTGTATTCGAAGGTTTTATGCCTGGCGCCCGGCTTTCTGTTACCCCGTGTTTCGGATGGGATGGGATATTTGTCAGGAGTTCCTACTGGTGACACCTGCTTATTCCATTCCGGTAACGCGATCATCCCGAATTGTTTGGTGAGTTCCAAGCGAGTGGCTTGCCAACCGAGGTATATCCACTACCGAGGAGTAGCACAAAAACCCAGTGATTGACGGTTGAACGCCCAGTAGTTACACCCCTATCCAACACATGCCAGATATGTGCCTCCATGTTGTCCCACGGTTGAGACACTAGACTAGAGGTAGAAGCACTCTGTTTATGGAAAATGCAGAAGGACTGGCCAAGTATTATTGCATTTTTTAATTTGACAACAGAAGTCGACGACGTTATTTTGCACGATGTATCCAGTAAAATTTCCTTGTGCAGTTACAAGCTGAGACCGACTGGAGACGTTTTTTCCAACCATACAATAAAGGACAGCTTCGAACTGTCTCATTTACTGTTGGTCCAAAGTGTTCGCACAAAACATGCGGCCGAAATGAACGTCCAATCCTTGTTTACCAATGTGCTTCGGAGAGAATCGACCAATGTCATCGGGAAACTAACCGAGAAGTAACTACATCTAAGAAACCTACACAGTGGTTTGATGTCGCTGTTGTTGCTTTGCGCTCCAAACGCAAAGTTATGTTTCACGGGAAAAAAACGGATAGTCTCACAATCGAGACTTGCTATGATTGACATCTTTATCTCATATCTGGCACGGCAGTCGCAGTCTCGGATTCCAAGTATAACAGTATGTCGTTGCCTTGTGAATAGTATCTTTGCAACAGGAAAGAACGAGGAGGTGAGCTTACAGTTTGTATTGCACTCTAGTCGGCTCCACTTGAACGTAAGACTCAATTTTGAGCGTGAGCGAAGTGAAAGCCCTGAGTTACTTGATTTGATGTGTTCCCACCGCATTGATGACACACTGTTAAGGTAAGTTTTCCGCTAGAACACTGACCGACCAATACCTGTTTTTCAGCAACTGTGTTTGGGTTCGATATAAAGTGAGTATTGTAAGAACATTGTATCACGGATACTGTAAACTATGAGCTCCAAGTAAGCTGGAGTCAGAATGCCAGTTTCTGCTGAACAATATCCAAGATAACAGTTAACCTGATGGTTCTATCAAGAAATATTCGAAACCTCGTGTTTCGCATGAGGTAACATCCCATGAACCTAAGATGAAAGTTTTTCTGTCATTGCCCGTCAAAGGTGATAACAGGCAGATGATTACGTCATCGAATGGCCAATCATATTCCGAAGCGGTTTGAACGACTGTCAAATCAAAGTGTCACGTCGACTACACGATCAGCACGACACCGACAACTAACTTCGTCAGTTGCTCAACACCTGAATGCACATCACCGAGTGAAGACTATTGAGGCAGTTCAAATCGTTTGAGTGACTAGCGGCGATCGGTTACTACACCTCACGGAGACCTTTTTTTTATCAAACAAATGAGCCCCATTTTTAGGTAACGTGAGTTGATCAGTTTGTCAACGCCTTGGTAGCGAGTTCTAATCGAGCTCGCGTGTTTGCTTCCAACGTTGTTCTATTTGTATGTAGTTTTACACTTCGACCTGTTGGCAAATAGTCTGATTTTGCTATATGGATAGTTAATTGGAGTATATACGTGTAAAGATTCAGTGAACTGTTACCGGGTACCACGTGCAAATTTATACTGTTGACCTTTGTTGTCGATTTTATATTGAATTTCTCAGACGGTAACGCACCGGTATCCAAAAAAACTTTTTGAAACTGTATTAAGTGAACAGTGCTGAACTACATATGGACCACCGTGTGGTTCATTTATTATTCTGTACTCATCAGGTTCAGGCGGCTAAGTAAGTAGTTTATATCAAAAACTTCAGTGGGGGCTATATGAACTGTTTCTTGGAAGATCTGGCTATTATCAGTGCCATCTTTAGAAATTATGGAGTAAAAATTAATAAGTATTAAGTATTGCAGTCTCTTTGGGAACCACTCTCTATTATCATAGCACCAGCCAGTTCATTCGGATTCGATCGACTTATCTACACACTCAGATTCAACACTAAACAATGTTGACGTAAGTTTCTTAATATGTTGCCCATTCTCCTTTTATTAAGCAGGCTAAATCAGCTTACAATGGTTCACTACTTTCGTTAGGTTTCCGAAAAGTGTACAGATGTTCAACCATGGACATCGCTAGAATAAAACTTCACTGATAAGGACGAGGGGTGGTGTGACCAAACAAAAGGCATGTAGCAACAGTGTTTAGCGGAGCAACATGGCCGATTAACCACGGACAATCTGTAGTGTGAAATCATTTTTTTGAGGCTTTAACAGTTGGTATCACCTATTCGTTTCTCTTAACCAAGCATGCAGCCTACTTCGCGATTGAGTGCTTTATGGTCTAACCAAGAAAATTGGCTTTTGTAATGCAGTTGGAGTGACTATTTACTACCATGAAGACCTGTAAATATTACGTATCGATATGTTTTATTGAGTTTACTTCTAAGTGCTATTTCGCTCACTTTTCTGACGGAGTTCGAGCTCAACTGTAAATAAGTCGATAGTAGCTGAATCTGTCGTATAGTTCTTGAGCTACAAAACACTCATCACCGATGTGTTCACTCATGACCCAATTACTGGGTGTTCTGTTATAATATCCTGGCGGGCAAGCTCAGATTCCATGTTTAATTTCTTAAAACTAACATGACGTGATTGTTATGGATAGTGATACTGTATATGTATGTATAAATATTGATATGTATATGTAGGGGTAGCAAAAACCAGTCTTCTTGAGGCAATGAACGTTGTGAAGAGAATTAATACTTTGTGCTCATTCAGAAAGTAGTTGCTACCAGAGGATTGGCTACCGAAAACCGTACAGAGGCGGTTGTGGTGTAAACCCGATCCTTATGAGTAGGGACGTGGTACGATAAATAATCATGCTTAATGATGAAATTATGAACGGCACTGTTTGCTAAAAGATCCTCCTGTAATCACTCACGATCGCGTTTTGCGTTTGCTAATGGACCAACACCAGGGCTGCCTGTTTTAGCATGATTACTAGTGTTAACAGTTTGACCTCCGTACTATGTAATGGTGGGAGCTAGCGCACTGAGGCTCGCACGATCACCTTCCCTTGCCTCAATGTGTACCGTAATCAATAACGTCCTTAAGTGTATAATTTTCTGTTTTTATGTCCTGTGTTTACTCTGGACAGCACTCACGGTCCGCTATGTCCGCAGCAGCCAACTATCCTGTCTTTTCAAACTAAAGTACACTGTTGGAATTTTCTCTTAATTTGAGTTCACTTGTAGTAATTTTCTTCGTTTGGTTCAGCTGCTCAATTTCGGATTGCTCAAATCTAGTCCAAGTTTATTCGATGGTCACTTCTTTCATCTTATAAGATACATTACAATGCTATTACACATGAACCCCTACACAATCACAGTGTTCAAAATGAATTCAGCCTTATCTGTTTGCGACCAGATATAGACAGTTATCACTTGTTAACTCCCAACAGTAATCCTTGAGATTGAGATTAGGTTAGATTAATCTTTGCTGCTGCTGCTTACCAGTAGGAAGCTGAGGCCAAGCGCGATAACCAATCGTGAAGCTCGGCTAATGGAGAAAGTTAAGAAAATGGAAACCTTTTGCTTAGCGGAACACTGATAGACTCTTCATACTTATCCGTGTCACTGGTCCAGAGCATCTGTCTGTTATCAGCGAGGCAGATGACATCCATTTGTAGTAAGTCCGGAAGGTTGAAGCGTTCGGCGGAACAATTTGAGGATCAATTTAGCTGGCCTCTTGCTTCTACTGTGTTACCGCCACAAACTTGCAATGTAGTATCCTAGTCGGTAGATTAAGAACCACTCACCAGAACTGAGATCCGCAATTGCATTTCGGCTCTCAAACCTAATAAGGCTGCTGGTCCAGATAATCTCGTGAAGACATTTTTCGAAGAATTTGAGATGTTAACAAAGGTTCTGACTCAGTTATTTCAACTTGTGTAGACGACGAAGAACATTTCTCTGTGCTGGGGTCACGCGACAATAGTATCCATATTCAAGAAAGGAGTCCGGGTCTCTTATGAAAACCATAGAGGAATTAGTTTGACCCCAGCCATTACTAGGGTTCTGACACCCATTATATTTAGTCGACTCACTGCAACTCGGGAGGCAAACATTGGGTAAGAACAGGCAGGGTTTTGCCCCGGTCTTGCATATATTGTCCAGATTTCTACTCCACCAAATTATAGAACAGTGTCATGTGTACCGCCGACCAACAATTACCGTATTTCTCGATTAGAAAGGTGTGTTCGAATGAATGGTTTGATCTGCACTTTTAGGGTCGCTTAAATGCAGGTATGTACCAACCGAATATGTGAGCATATTGTTGGCGCTTTATTCCCATACTTCAGCTCAGGTTAGGGTATACGGTGGTCTGTCTAGCAGTTTCAGCACTGGGAGCGGCGTATGTCAAAGCTGTCCATCTTCTCTATTTTTGTTCAATTTTTTCATAGACGAAATAAAGGAGGATTGTCTGCAACACTACCATATGACGTACCAGAATAGTATGCCCACTGTCAAGAAATAAAAAGCGGATCACATGTTACTTAATTTGAACCCCCATTTACTCCTAAGCAATTGCCATCAAACTCGGTGGCGTTATAACTCAGGGATTGGACTGAAATTCGATTATACGTAACATCTACGGTGTGGTCCAAGGTAATCTTGATTCACGGGCTATATGGAACTAGGCCGTATGGTTCGAATTAGTCATACTCCAGACAAATCTGTATATGTTACCGTTGTGTACTGCAACTAACGGATGTAAGGATCACGCATAACTGGGTTAAATGTAGTTTTGAATGCGACAGAGTGGATGCCGTAAGCCATTTATTGTGTTCAGCCAGGTTTCAACATATCCTCCTGTACTATCCAATAGTAGTGGTGGTCTATCAGTTTATGCTGAAATGTCAGTTCTTATCTATGAATATTGAGCTGGATCAACCCGGCCTACTGGTTCACTGTAGGCTGCTGCCAATAAGAAACTCCTTTGTGTCAGTTGGTGCGAGCATTTATCGTATTACTAATCAAAGAACAATAATGCATTGAAAGTGGCAAATGGTGGCGTCCTCAAAGAAACCAAATGGGAGTGTGCTGGATGGCCAAGTCGGCGGTGCAAATATTCCAACACTCGATGTAATACCTCAACGCAGCGGTGAAGTATGTCCAAAATCTCACAGCGAGTGAATTTCGGAAAACACGGGCGACCGGACGAGCTACTGCTCAACGAGGTCGGATCAACAGATGAGGAATAGCAGGCGAAAACCCCTGAAAGAAGGCGTTAGCCATAAACTCAAACTGGGCCGAAGTGTACACGAAGTGCGAGTGGAAACCGCGCGCGTGTGGCGTGGGAACGTGCGAGTTGGACAATAGAAATTGTGCTTTATTGAACGACGTTTTGCTACAGGATGATCTGCGACATGCGGGCAAATGGAGTGTCAGCCTTCTTTAAGTGCATTATTACTTGCCAGATGCCAGGTACATAAATGACTGTCAAATCGGGAAGTTCTGTTACCAATAATATTTTTTTTCCATATGGCTGTGTCCCTATGATTTGTTTTACAACCTTAGACTTTAAGGAATATCCGAAAGGAAGTTCATGAATAACAATGTCCGTGATCCAGAGCCTAAACTTGACAAACTCTGTTTTTCAGATATATGAACTCGGACCGTTTACATCTAAACAAAGATGATCTAATCGCGCTGAATAAGGTATTGCTTTCTCTTTTTCTCCAATACAAACGCACACAGACATCGGTTATCGAAATATCCAAGTGAAGACCAGAAATTGATATGATCCAACTAGCTCTGTTAGAATGAAGGTCCATTTAGTCACACTTTTGCTGTGGGACTCACAACAGATAGTCGTTTTCAACAAGAAAAGCTTGATGTATCTGAATAAGTATGCTTGAATTATCTTTGCACTAATACGTGATTTCCGTGTTCGTATTCCTGCGAAAATAGAGAACAGTTTCAGCAACTAGTAATGTCCTCTGGAATAAGGTTTGTGTTGTCTGGATTGAAGCGATCCATTCGTAGATTAAAAAAATCCATTGCGAGTCATCGAAGTCAAGGATGACCCTTCGGTGAATATTTAACCAGTTTGTCCAATGCAAGTATGCCTGAGAGTCGTAACTAACACACTCTCAAGTTGAATATTCCGTTCCCTCAAACAGTGAAAGTAAAGTGTAAAACTTGGTCAACATCGAGTTATTTCACTCAGAAATCATCATCGTTCGAATTTGTTCCAATTAAACAACTAACAAGCAATTGCTTCTGTTTCGCCCGCAACCTTCGTCAAATGTATATTCACATTGTAATTATCAGACGAGGAAAGCGCCTAAAAGCAACAGGTTGCTTTTCTATCATCCATCAGTCTTGCTCTTGCATGCAATCTACAGTCCAATGAAGTGAACCGTTCTATTGGGCTGCAGTTGTGATGTGGTGAACAGTGCTGCCAATTGTTTGTGCCGCCCGGTCACCTTGAAAAATGGGTCCAATTCGTGTTGGTTTCTTCAGTTCAAGTGGTATTTGTATCTGTCCGTTTAAACCTAAGGTAGATTTCTTTCCCAAATGGGATAACGTACTATGTTTGTCATATGTTCTCAGTCACCTCAATGGTCGGTAGCGTACACATGCGTACAGCATGAATTGATCTTAACAAGGAAGTGTATGTTGTTGACTCAAGCTTTAACTTTACCACAAACTTCTCTTGTTTCTATCTGTTTTTTAAACTTCTTTAAAGTTCTGGGGTTCCGTGGGTTTAAAACGAACTTTTGTCCTCCCGACCAAGGTGGTTTCAATGGGAATTCCAACTGATCAACACACTGGTCAAGAAAGAAAGATCTCACATTTTAGTTTGAACTGTTCAACCACTCACACGACATGAGGCCTAGTGTTAATACCCCAAAAAAATTCGGTGTCTCAGAACAGCAAACAAAAGTCTAAAGTAGTACAATACTTCTTTCTCATGACGTTTTTGTTTAACGTTATCAGCTCGATTCTCTCATTCATTCAGAGCACTCGAGATGCAATCATGTGGCCTTCGTGGTCTTGAAAAACTGCACGCATGAACTTCCTAGTGAACGATTCCTACAACGTCTAGTGACTCACTTCAGCTTTGTTTTTCGTGATAGATTTAACTTGGAATTTGGCACGCGTACTTATGTACCTGTTGCTCAGCTGCATCTCTCGAAGTTCGGAAGATGAAAACAATCATATCTTGTACATTATCGGTCTGGGGGAAATTGTATTCGTGATAGTGATCCTGTGGAGTCTCTCTTCTCCTAACTATATTTTATAATACCCAATTCTAAAATTACTGCGTAGTCTTCGTTTGGCTCCCGCAAGTTTTCACTCCGCCTTCAGTGTCTGCGTGAGTCGCCCTCTGTATCATCGTAATCTTCACTTTTTAATAACTTGTTGAATCTACTTCGGCCTGTTTGTGATCACTGGTCGGTTGTCGATGCATAAATGCCGATGACTGAGTCACTCACTTGTAGGCCCAACTCCGATAGTGTCAGCAGTGAAGATTGTGCCTACTGTAACAAAGACACTGCTAATCAACTCAGTGCTGGTGTTGATTGAATATTCGGTTCGGTGTCTTGAATAGGAGAATCAATTTTGCGCTCGAATTTAACCACTTTAACGCACTTACGGTAGACTCTGATGAGTTGTTCCAGATCCTCGATTTGTCCTCGGTCATGCACTCAATCTTCTGTTGTTGTGCAACGGAATTTGCGAGTCAGGCTGTTATGTGTCCGTCGACACAGCACAAAGAACTCACTGTACGTTGTTCAGGAGGGAGTTAATCAACAGCATCGCTCCTGCAGAGCCTATGGATACTGTTCATTTAGTTGTGCATTTTTGGCAATAATTATAAACGAATGGCTTACTGAATGACTTATTTACCGCTTTGCTGTCCACAACTCCGTGTTTCTTTTATTCATGTGGGAAGCAACAAACTTTGTTAGCTTTTAAACACATTTTATTCTAGAGATCCGATTACGAAAATCTTTGATTTCGGTTAGATTCGAACCAGTAACAAGAACAACATGCCCAAACTCGTCAAGCGCACTATCAGCTGACCTACGAAACCGCGGTAGGAGTGCAGAAATTTCGTTTTTGGACTCACCCATCCGTCCCACTGTCTCATATGGAGTATATCAAAAGGTCTAGAAAATTGACTGCTCTGGCGTGAGTTCTCTCACAATTCACGTTGGAATCCACTGACGCTATTGTTGGGTATTAAACTTTTATTAATAATAAGTCACAACGGAAGCTAGTCTAAAAGAAATCCATATAGACTAAACGAGGGGGCTTGGCGTTTCACCTAACATCGTGTGAAGTGAATTGAGTACAACAGGGCAAAGGTTTGATTGATGAGTATGGCATGAGGTAACGGTGGATCACATTATAGTACGCTCGGATTTACGTTCTTTAGTATTATTGCGAAATAAGCATGAGTCATTTTTGTGATGCTTTATTACTTGTGATAGCAAACGAATTCCGCGTGATAACAGAAGAAAGTCTGTACGACTAATTGGTAAAAACGAACCTCCTCGATGCGAATTAGTGATCTTTACCTGGAGAGTGCCATACTTACTGTTTGCTGATGTGTTGCCATCTTTCCTCAGCCTGGAGCAATGCATACAACACAGTTTTACTGTAGGGAATTGAAAATGGGTCACGGGGTGCCAACGAAGAAACTGGCGCTGACCACCAGGCCTCACGTTATACGAATAGCCATGAAAATATTGCTTCAGTTAGGTACTGAAACCTTACCTCTTTTACCATATTTATCGGATTCTTTGTTACCAGATTACCTCCTCTTCAGTCCTGCGGTCTGTTTGTCTAAGGAGAAGCGCTTTCGAGAACGATGGCCTTGGGAGTAACCTTGACAATACTTTGATAATTAAGTGTGCAAAACTTTACGCAGTCAGTGTAAACCCATTTATGTCACGTTGACAAACGTGTGCTGAGCATCACCGTGCTTATTCCATATAAAAATTGAGTGCTACCCGAACTATTTTTTTTGAATATTGACTGCTCAGAAGCGTGGGAGTTTTCAGAAATTTTCTATTGCTCTTGCTATCCTAAATGCTCGTTCAAAGTTGTTGAGCATGTTCAGCGACAAGCCAGGAGAATCCCCTATTAAGAGAAGTTAGAAGAATTTGATAGGTCCCTAGCGCATCATAGACTCTGGGAAGACAAAATTCTTGTCCGTAAGCTCAGTTACACATCAGGTCACCTCAGTCAAGCAAATGCCTTGTACCAGTCTGAGCTTCTATATTTCACACATAAATCAACCTAGTATGTAACGTAATTTCTTTGAGAAAAGCGATGGCACGCATAATATAGGTCAAACGAATGCGATTAACTAGTGTTAATTCACTAGTCTGTCTCGTGAACGCATTCTTCGTGTTCATGTGAATGATGTATTTATTAATGTATGTCCAGGTTTCATTCGTGTGTGTCCTCAGTTGGATAATCAACCACAGTGGCTTGAATGAACAACTTATAAAAAGAAGTTGGTAAAACTTGTTGTATGACTCTTAGAAAGTTTTGCATCTCAAAGAGATAACAGTCTCAAAACATCTCCAGAAACTACGCTCCTCATTTTATCACTATGAATTTGCCATGTCACAATTCGATGGATGTCTGTGGCATATTCACTAGGGATGTTTCCAGAGGCTGCTATATTCTCCTTCAGGGTAATGTTGGAATGAAACCATGGGCAGTAAATCGTGAACTACTGGTTATCTCACAGAAAATCGATAACAGAGTTAAGCCAAGTAAACTAGGATGTCACCCGACAATTCCACTCCGACCGAGCCATAATTGCAACAATGTACAGTGAGCTCACATTCTGTCTTGATGGAAATAAGCACGACTGTATCGTTCAAAAATTAAACTCGGAAGACCGACAAAGAAATCCGATAAGAAGTTCTAGGTAATTTGTATCATTCATTGTCACCACAAATGTCTGTCCGCAACGAAGTAGAGTCATGAAAACTGAAGCTATCTAGAACCTTGAGACCAAAGAAAGGACGCACTTTCCGCATTATGTGTGGATTTTCTCGAGCTTATTAAACTTGATAATGTTCACATCACCATAAAAGTAGAAAGTAGCCTAGTCAGTAAAGATAACTCCCACCAGCGTTAGTTAATGCACTAATGCTACTTTAGACCGTTATGCTAATCGTTCTATTTCAGGGCCATTGCATTATACCAATGGGATTTTGGACGTATTATCCGCTGACACGTCTGAATTATCATATGCGAACACTCAATCACTCAACCTGATCATTACTCACAAGCGAAAGTGGTTGAGCGTTCATGTACAATAATTCAGTCGTGACTTATTTGAGGTCAATGGCGCAGCGCAATGGTCAACACGGTTGTCTCATGAAAGCGTGGCCGGAGTTCTAGTCCCGGCAGTGGCAAGGATATGCACTACTCGATGTGTCAGTGGTCTCAAACTCCTCACTAGTGGCCATCTTCTGGTCTGGGGAGAAGTGGCTAGTTACGAAGGCGAATTGTTTGGAAGCACACCCTTGGTCCTCAATCATAGCTATTTTTTCCAGATTTACTCGAAAAATACATTGTGATGTTAAATATAATCTTTCCGCGCCATAATAGGCTGAAGCACACTGTTGATGCTTGGTTCCCCGTTGTCTTCTGATTAACCGGTTTCACTTTTGCCGCTTCAGTAGAAGTGGGATTCTTCAAGACTAAGCAAACTCTATTTGTGAGTAGACGCTGATGTTTTTTGTTGTCACTGATTTGGGATTAAATGCATTCTTGGCTGAAGCTCAAGGTCTTCTACGTTCTTCTGGGGTTCTGAACGTCGTTGCATTCTGTCCTATGTGTTTGTGCGTTGGACATTTCTGGGTTTCGTTGACCACGCCAGTCATAGAAAACTAGCATTTATTTGGTCGACTATTCACGAAAGAATTGAACATGTGGTGAACGGCTGGCCAAATCACTACCATCCTAACATTTTAGGGTTTAAACGACGTTGACAAATTCAGGAAATTGCTTGTTGAATGGATTTAAAGGACAAATGCTTGAAGTAACGGGTCTATAAACGGAAGTCAGTTTAAAATGGTATACCTTTCAGTTAGTTAAATGGATCATGTCACGCCAGAAAACATGAATTACTCAGCCAGTATCGATAATCAGTCGTTTCTATTTGCCGAAAATGAGTCCGCTACATTTTCTATTGTGTACTTAAGATCTTAGTAACACGTTATTTTAACGTATATGGGCATATTCATTTTCAACAGCCAGAATATTAAGGTGTACGGAAAGCAAACTATGGCTGGATGTGAGGTCTGTTATCTTAGAAACTGGAATTTGTAATAACTTAGGGATAGTTGCAATAAAATTAGTTGTAAAGTCTCATCGATTTCTACACCAGACATCCCAGGATATTGCCATGAGGGCTAGTTTTTTTTAAGTGCCACTGGATTCATAAACGAAGACACAATTTGAAAGCTTACTGAATTCAACATTTCCACCTAAATTGTAATATTACTCACAAGCGAAAGTGGTTGAGCGTTCACATAGGATAATTCGGTCGTGCCTAATGTGAGGTCAAAGGCGCAGTGGTAAACAGCATGTCCGTGGTTCATGTCCCGGGAGTGGCGATGATATGCACTACTGACGAGCTCTAATGAGAGCGAAACTC
>JTDE01014725.1:0-29020 GCA_014338405.1 Paragonimus skrjabini miyazakii | reverse complement strand
CGATGACTCATCCGACTGCCCCCGTTGTCCGCCATCCGATCGTTGAGGGTTTGTGGATGTGCCTGCCTTCCGCGTTGAGGTACTCCGCCGAGTGTTTGAATACTCGCACTTCCGGCCTGGCAATCCACCACAATATAGCTTTAAAGCTTTAAGCCACACTAGAGTTGTGCGACAGCCATTTGTAACGGTTTCCATTATTTGACATATCATCCCATCAGCTTAGATTAAAATCTCGTTTACGCTAAAATCTATCACTTTTTGTTCACTCGTTTATAATTCTGATTGATGTACTTAAAGTTATCTAAAATTTTAGCCGGAAAACTATTGATTTTGTAACTTGAAATGGACCGTGTATGAACCAGCAACTCACATGACTGTAAGCACCTTGTAGAATAAATCCCAAAAGCGAGTACTGATGAAAGTTCGTGTACACTAATTCGAACGTGCCTAATTTCAGACCAGTGCCGCGACAAGCAATACGATCAACTGCTTGTGACTTACAATTTGTTTCAATGGAATTTTTTCTATTTATCGGTAAGCTCCAAAAATTCATTCATTTTTATTTTGTTGTTTCACTCTCAAAGGTGTACTGTTCGACATGCGTCCTCTAAAATCTGGTTAATTCTACTTAGGCCTCACCATGTCTGTCCAGTCTGAAGATGAATGGAAAATCAACTTGTGGAACAGTCTTTATGATTCAAGGTCCATCAGGAGCACCGAAATGTATGACTTGGGCCAGTGGTTCAATGGCCAGTTGTATGAGATCAACGTGGTAGTTAGAATGCCGAAGTTGCAATTTATCGTAAGTTTTGATTAAGCAAAATACGACGCTAAACAATGGAAGTTCTGAAGCTTCTGCAACTTGCTACAGAACGATGGTCTTTATGCTGTTGAGGTATTGAAAATGTTAAACGTAAAAGCTGGATCGGTGGAAGAAAACCCACCGTCAAAAGAAAGGATTGATATTTACGATGACACCTTAGAGAAAGCTTGTTTAGAGTAGCTTCGCTCAGCCTACTTCCAGGATTCATTTGGACAGCTATCAGGAGGTTGAGATGACTGCTGGACGAATATAAAGCTTTTTGGAATTGAACAGCCTACACCAGCGATTAGTATGAACTGCATGAAGCATCTGCACACTTTATCAACGAATATTGGGCTGGTGTCACTTCTACGGATGAAATGACAACCCTTAAATTTGGCAAACAGAAAGTGACTCTTACACTAGCCCTGGATTGTGTGGATTGGTGGTAATGTCAACACACCTTGGCATTTGGATTACCCTGTGAAAATGACTAGGTAATCATGAGAAACACAAGATATGAGCTGATTTATAGAACTGTATTGCAATGCTTCCTCTGATCCGTTGTTAGCAACGTAGGTTGGCGGATTTTCTAATAATACACTCTAAATCTGTTAATGGTAGATCATATGAACAACACGTAACAAAACCCTTGTACAACTGAACGTATAGTCCGTGGTACCAGTGACATCATACAGTGGACAGAAAATGACTTGGGTATTCAGCCTTCGTGGTCCGTTGACATGACATCCATGTTGGCAGCCAGGTACGCTTATCTATACGACAGTGTAACTTGCTAATCACTGACCACAACCATAGTGATGGACGACCGACAAATTACACTGTTAACCTTAACAGGGATTATCAGTCTGTGTGATGAGTTAGAGTGCGGTCAACACGTTCAAGAAATTGATGGCGTGCATCTAATATGCAAGTAATCTGAGTTGTGAACGTTTCCAAGCATTCCCCGTGAACTGCCGAACAACAGTTTTCACGTACACTGTACACGCAGGATTTGTGCAGCATAGTAGAGGCAGCGATCATTACTAAGGAAGGAATGATCCAATAGCAAATGACGCAATACTATTTGCAGTCTGGAGGACAGCACGGTAAATGAATTGGTTGATAAAAGATGAGCGTGACCAGTTTCTGACAGAAAATTCAATAAACGTTGCCACAATAATTTCCTAACGAAGTGGATGAACGGGTGACAGAGACAACTTTTTAACGCTGCTTTCCATTTATCACTGAGTTACTGTATGATATGGGTTGAAAACAACCTATGTGAAAAAAATGTGAGACTGAAAACAAACAGTGCGTTTGGTGACAGTGACTGATGATGATACCAACTGTCATTGACACCAGTTGTAATGGATCCCACCGTCATGAACGTCCTCACTATATGAATCACTAATGGGCGATGACCCTCATTTCTTTAGTTAGATTCTGACCAGATTTGTGAAGTAGCTTCCACACACGATTGCTCAGGTAGTTGAAGGGAATTTAAACTGATGCTATCAATAGCCACATAAGCATTTTACAAATGAAAGCTGTTTACAGCGGATAGTGAGTAAAAATGGCATCCTTCGAGAGTTTTACAAACATAACCAAGGCGGCAGTTTGTAGTTTTTATTGAATACGTTCAAAATCATTTGGTTAAGGCTGTCAGCAACCTAGTAACCACGGCTTTATATGATTTGTCATGAGAATATAATATAATCTGCTTGGTTGGGCATCATGAACATCATTACGGGTTATCGAGTTCGATTTGTACAGTGGTGACAAGATGGAGTATGTCCCTTTTGAATAGAGTGGTATGAAGTTCTGTTGTTCAGTCATTCCCATGATACGATGAAGCAGTCTACTGGATCAGCCGTTTGCTTATTCATGAGAAACAACTATTTGATGTATTACTCGTAGGTTGTTAAATTACTCAAAGTTTTAACCCATCAAAGTTTACGAAGCCAGGAATTTCCACAACTGGCGACAGAATGCGCTCTTATACGCCATTTCCAGTCCTACGGAGGTGCTTGCTTATATGCCAAGACTTTCATGAACTACTCTCATAGATGAACTATCCGTAACTATGCACAAACGGATGCCCACCAATTCATATTGGGCTGAGTCATCCTAGATTCATTTCGTCTCGAACTAATCCGTCTCATAGGCACTTCATCAACGACTTGAGTAACCTCGAGGTAACTAATTCACATGGCATCACAATATATGATCGTATGTATACAAAATCAAACAATATCAGTCAACTGGTTTTCAACCAAGGATATATTTGTGAGAAAATGCCGCTATGGCTTAAACCCTATTTTATACTGGCTTCGTAAGTTAATTAGAAATAACCCGTGGGAAAATCTTCTGAGGCGTACAGGATATTAACTTGGAACTTACTTTGGAAAGCTCCTTTGCTTGTTGATTCGGACGATAGTGTATAAACTTTGCCAAACAGAAATGCATGGGACTCACAGTGAAGGTTATTAACCGATGCTTTATGTCGTGTACTTTGTATACAGCGTCAATGAGACAATTTCGAGCAAGGTCCCAAATCACGGTATTCCACCAGTTGACGTTCTCCCAAGATGAAAAGTCCCGGAATGAAGTTTCTTCAAAGGGGGGATTGCCTTCAGAACCTATTGTTCGAAAGTGAACTTGCCGGGCTAAGTCGGTTGGGATGAACCATCACAGAACTATTCGAGCTTAATCACACAAACCTCATCTCTTGGCCAAATTATTCAGTCAAACAGGCCGACGAATAATGCATGTGGATTGAGGCTGAGCGCTTTCGAGAAGAAGCAATTCGGAGCGTTTTCCAAAAGGTGTGAACATGTTAGCGAATGCAATTAGGTAAACTCATCTTATGTTTAGCTCTGTTTGAGGGCTGTTCATAAGTATAACTCACAGCTAAGACAAGGATTTAAAGTCCAACCTACGTGAAGCCCAAATACAAAGAACACACTCCCAGCACTTTGATTGGTCATATTCAAACCCGTTGGATTGCTATATTGGCTAGTGTCATGTTGTTGTGACTTCCGTTTTGCCAGGAAATTTTCCTAACGAATTTATGGGGTGGTACTGTTAGAAGAATGTGATACACTCTTATTAAAACAACTGTTAATCGTATGACACTGATAACAAACTAACTTGACTTGACAACGCATGGTTCATTAGATGCAGCTTAATGTCAAAGAAACAGCGAAGAGCAAACGAGAGTTCAGACACAGATACATTTTACTGAGGTTGAGACTAACATTGCAGTTGTATTATTTGTAAGAAGAAAAATGTAAAGGTTGAATTACTTACCAAAAATTCAATCGCATACTGGTTTTGGGAAGAGTGCCCGAGTTCGGCATAGGGAAACAAAGTTTGTACGAGTATATTATCACACTGTTCAGATGGAACACGACGCAAATCTTAGTGCGATTACTGTTCATCACAGAAAGATGATCAACTGTCGTTTTACTCGTGATCGGGGTTCGATGGACATCGTCATACATAACGTTTGTGAAAACCATTCTCTTTCCTCAGCCGCATAAATTCCCGTCAAACCGTCTGACGTCAACGGGTGCAAGTATTAACACCTGCATCCGTCTCGTAAACAGAGACCAACTCCACTTTACACAGCACATGTAAAAGTAAATTCTTAGTAATAATTGTTTGAAAACTCTACGTATAAACTGGAATCCCAGTGTATTAAATGGTTGGAACAAGAACTTATATACTTACTACATTTTTCAGTTTTTTAATAAAGCCGAACTGCTGGCAACCGAAACAACACTTTGAACTGAAACTGGTGTTGTCAAACTGGATCTGTTTCCTACCACTCAGTCGGACTTTAGTGGCAGTGCATTAACATTTCCACGTCCTTTGAACAAAGGACCTACCGATATCGAGTGACTAAGTGTGGGGTCGTGCCAACTACGTTCGACATTCCAGAGCTGACAGAGTTCATTTCCACCACAGTTGGTTGCAAAGTTGAACTCAAATAAAACGAAACCGTCATGAATTATTACGATCATAACTGTCACGCGACAGTTGTTCGGCACAACATATGATCTAAGGAACAGCCTATCTGCAATATGTTCTTGTTCTAGTGCTTTATATGACGAACGAAAATATTGAATGAAACAAACCCCGTAGCTAATATAAGAGAAAAGTTTAATTAGACGGACACGTTAGTATATGAAACAAAATTTGCATCTTTTTCCGACGTTCAGTGCCACCATCCTTGACAGAACTACAGCAGCGGTTGACATGGCTGCGTAACCGTAGTGCTGTGATGAGAAAAATCTCTAGTAAGTAAACTATAAGGGGGATGGAACTTCATCCCCTAGGCTTTTACTGTCAAACCCAAACAGTTCACACAACCATACAAACAACTAACAGTGAGACGATTTTCTTGTGATCTTTAATGTCTTGTCTCGTTGGTCATGCTTAAGTTGAAGACGTTTGTACCAACCGAAGGCGAAAATCACTGCGTTGTACATGACAAATTACCGTCCCCTTTGAAGTGTCTGGAGTCAGACTGTGTCGATTACAGTGGCCCCAGTGCCGTGGAAAAATTATCGAAAACTGTAGTCATCTTTATGAATCAACTCTTCTTCTCTACACCTCATACTGTGATCCTGCACTCTGTGGAATTAAAAAGGTGCTTTCGGCGTGAAATCCATTAAGTTTAAATCTGTAATAAATAGTCCTAGCGACTTAATGAAATCGTCCGGCTCTGGCATAATATCTGTCATAACATCAATGCTGTCTATCCGTTTGTGGGTGCTTTACGGCTTTACTCTCTTTACTTTGTTTGGTTTCGTTGTTTATCCTCACTGTAGATCTGCGGTGGAGGTTGAATTCGGTTGAAGCTGTTGCCCTACTGATTACGTGATGCGAAACAGGCCCATCTAGTCCTGTTACGTCGGTCACAACAGATTTTTTCTAATGACGACGAGGGATATATAGTGTGCGTCATCCGTGTGGACGACCATGATGGAATTAGACTCTAAAAGTAGCGTATAAGGGAGTTCTGGGTTACAAACTATATACTGTCCAACATATTGAAGACTTTATGCTGTGTTCATAAGCGGACCATGGCAAACATATATACCAGAAGAATAAACCTATTGTCAGGGTCAAACTTTTCGTTTGAATGTGTATAGTAGGGTTTTGGTGGGGCTAGACGGGTAGCTGGCAAACTAGCAAAACTGGCCATATTTCAAATTAAACTATTTCCTCGTGCCTCAAGAACTGACAAATGCTGCTAACAAAGACAAGAAAAAATTCAGTTTGCATGCATTCCCTATATTGTGGTATACGGTCGCACAAAAATGAACTGCGCTAATTACCAATGCTTGTCCGGCGTGGACTAGGCAGAAAAGAGACCGGCTTTGAACATTCTAGACGTGGATCAGTGCCAGTGGTTAGTACACAAGACGAAAACATGTACCTTTACAGGTCAACTTCATACTGATCGCCTTGATCCTTTTATCATAACGTGTGGGATTTGCCAAGTGATATCGGATCACTGATTTGATTTGTACACCCAGAAAGTGGAAATTTCAGTTATCAATTCTGTAGTAACTGGATATACGGCCTATGAGCACGCAAACCGATAACAAAAGAGCGGTTACTGATACGGTGGATAACGAAACGACGCTAACGGTAATGAACTACGGACTACTGAGGATACACGATTAATTCATAACTTCCCGGCCGACCCAACCAACCGAGGTTAACACATGAACACAAGAAAAAGCTTGGCTCCTTCTATGTCGCCTTGTCCGAAAACAAGATGGTTGCAAACTAATTCACATTTAAGGGATTTGCGAACATTCAGAAAACAAGGTGAGACAAAAATCCAAACAGTACAGGGATTCTCCACCTAAAATACGAGCGTGTAGGTGGGATGCCAAAAAATCGCCCAAAGGCAAAGGACGCTTGTGAAGAGCGGAGAAGTACACAAGCCTGCCAACTGTGATTGTCACTCGAAACTAGAGTTAGATCTTTTGTACTGCAAACAAAACGATATTTTCGGGGAATTGGAAATTTCCTCGACAAATTCCGGCACATATTCAGAAATAATCAAAAATGTAGTGACCACAACAGACACGCTGAGAATAAAACCATAATCCTATGAATACAAGGCTGTACAACCTGATTGGCAAAATGGTTCTAATTGTTACACCCTCAATCACTCAGTCAGTTCCAGAGAAAAAAGTTGGGCATTACCTAGAATTCTGACTGGACAACTGGTCACTGAAGATGCCTATATTTGTGTGCAAGCGTACAGAACCTTATGTCTTAATCAAGCTAGAGGATTTGATAGTTGTTGGGATTGGTCTGCAAGTAACGGATGACTGTTGTGTTGATGAATTTTGTTAGCACAGTAATAGCATGCTTTCAAACGGGACTCAAGACTAACATTGATAGAAAATATGTATGTAAAGCTGTTGTGTTAAACCAAAAATGCTGTGCAGACGTTTTCTCAAAAAAACTGACGAAAACTATGAGAGAATGGTACAAACACAGAAGAGGAATGAAAACTGTTGAATTTTGATGTGATATGGAACATACTTTCAACCGAACCGGAAGAAAAAATAAACCCCTTGGCTTTCATGAATATATATATATATATACATTATATATATATATATATATATATATATAGTGGACCGGTGCATGTTGTGACACAAAGTAACTCCCTGGTAGATGAATGGTATACGCTTAGGTGATGTATGAATCCTCCGACGCTGCTTTCTGCATCACTGATACTGCTATCGTTAACAGGCAAACACGAAACTTCACACATTTTGAAATACTCATTGGCTGTTTATCATCATTTGACCTTTCAAGTTGAACATCAGTCACATTGGGTTGCAGTCTTCGCACTCAGATAGACTTTCCAGCCAACCTCTTCTGAAAAAAGGTTGGCTGGAAAGTGCTGTAACTGGATGTACGACCTGCGAGCGAGTAAAAAGACAACATAATAACGGTTAATGAAACCACAGATAGCGGAACGACGGCCAACGATAATGACCAAAGGACTACGGAGTATGCACGACTAATTTATATCTTCCCGACCAACCCAACCCTTCGAGGCTAACGCATGAACACAGAGAAACGAGTGGCATAGGGACAGATCTCTCTTTGTCACTCAACGCGTAGACAACACAGTCACAATCTAAATCCTATTTAAAGGGTTTGTGACCAATCAGAAAACAAGGACAGAAGTGGGCCAGACGAAGATCGAGACAGCACAGTGATGTCCAAATTAAAAGAACGCGCGTGTAGGCGGGGTGCCAGAAATTGGCCCAAAGGCTGAGAACGCTCGTGAAGGGCGAAGTGGCACATGACCGTATCGAATATGAAGGTCATTTCGAACGGAATGAGATAGGCCTTTCTAAGGGCAAATCAAACGGTATTTTCGGGGAATTGGGTTCTTTCCCGACAGAAAGCTTATGTGAATGCGAAGGCTGCAATCAAATGCGAGTGATGTTCAATTTGAAATTAACCAAATCTCCGACTACTTATCAGTAATTGTTTAATCATTTGTGCAAAAATAAACAAACCGTATTGTAATGACGCTGAAATAGAAGTGTCAGAAAAATAATGACAAAACCATATTAGTGGTGAAGATTCGGGGATTTAGGTTATCTTAAAATTGAACTCCACCTACACTTGATCACAGTCTTCGCATTCAGATAAGCCTATCGGCTAGCCCACTTCGAAGGGAAGCACTAGACTCAAGTTTCGTTCTTATTAGAGCTCATCAGTAGTGAAAATCCTTGTCCGGACCGGAGTTTGCACTCTGACCCTCGTGCTTGTGAGACTAGCGTGTTAACCACAGCGCCAGCAATCTCATATTACTCAACCCCATACGTCACCTATGTAAATTGAGGGTAGTAAAGGGAACAAAATAACTCGTTCGAAAGTATTGGTGATCGTTGTCTTGTGGACGGACAACGTTATTTGAGCACTTGCGTTGTGTTCTGCTGACGAAGTGATCATCCAGTAGACTAGCTAATATGAGAATGTCGTGTCCAGTCAGCTGGAAATGTGGGGAAGTTGATGCTGCTGATAAGTAGTTTGACACGTGTTTGGGCTCAGACGTTTGCGTACACAGCTGAGACTGTCGTCAAGTAGCTCACCAGTGCTGTAAGCTTTGCTTGAACCTGGTCGAATAAGATAAGTGGTGTGATTTGGTGGCCTTCCATCGATTCTGAGCTTCTGGCGTAGCTTCATAGTCCAGCTAATAGAGCAGTTGAGGTCTATGGGTATGCTGTTTCGGTCACTAGTTCGAGTCCAACCAAAGTCGGAATTTTCTGCATTCGAACCTCTTCTAAAGTTGATACTGTCATGGCGGCATATATCTATCAGTAATGTGTTTTCTACAAATCCCAGCCGTCTAGACGATTATGCAGCGCAGCGAGTGTACGTGCGTAAAGGTGCGATGGAGCTGTATGTCCTGCATCTTTATTTTGCACCAACTAGGTCAGATTCTATTCAACTAAGCAATGAGGGAAACCCTTTAATATTGGTCCGGTGAGATTTCAAATACTATACAGCCCTTTTTGACTATATATCATGTTGAATGAGCATTGTGCTCTTTTCGATCAGAAATAACGCAATTTGACACGCATTCACGAACAAGAAATAATATTTCCAATTATACCTATTACATTATATTGCTGGTGAGTAGTAGTCGGGGATTTGGTTTATTCCAAGTTGAACATCACGCACAATTGATCGCAGCTGTCGAATTCCCATAGATTTTCCTGTCGGTCTCTTTCGAACAGAGGGAGCACTAGACTCGTGTTTCGCTCTCATTAGGGCTCGTCAGTAGTGCATATCATTGCCACTGCCGGGACTGGAACCACGGACACGTTGTTCATGAGGCAACCGTGTTTACCACTACGCCATTGACCTCACTTTAGGCACGACCGAATTATCATATGTGAACGCTCAACCACTTTCGCTTGTGAGTAATGATCAGGTTGGCGGATCGTCTCGAAATGGATACACAGTATCATAATGCAACTGAAACGGATTGCCAAAATATGTGATCTTTTTCAAAGAAGGCTATTTTTAAAACATACTTTTAAATATAAGACTTCCATCGAAAGTGGAGTGCTCTTGGTGTGACTAGGAGTCCATTTGCGCGTTGGTATTGAATGTTTCTTTCGGTGGTTGAATGTGTAATTACTCACAGTAGATAAACCAGTTATGTAATGTATTCTAATGCTCGCTCTCAAGCAAATGCCCTATATTACTATCGGTTTCGTCGTTGTCTGGGCTGATCAGAGAATGGTGATTATTCGACTGAAATTCGAATCGGTCGCCTTGGTGCTACGAGCCAAAACCTAGTATCCCTGATTATACCCACTTTGACGCAGACGATGCCTGTCGGACTGTTGATCTAATGCACAGGTGCTGTGTTCAGTACACGATAACTGCCATTCATACTGTTGTTTAGGCGATATTTTTCACTTGTTGAGCCCTTACAAAAACGAAACCAGCGGCACAAAATATCGGTTTGTGGATCATTATCGGATGCTTTGCGTAAATGCTACCTAGCTCCATTGTGGTCGTAGCCAGTGAGAAATAGCGCATCCACTCAGTGTACTGGGGCATTAGCAAGTCACATCAAGTACACTTTAATGATGCTGTTATTGTAATCAGGTCTTAATCAGTATTAAACTTTGTATTCCACGGTTTATTACCATATTTAGGTATAAGTTTATGGCTTGAGAGTTACACTTTTAAACCTGCTAGGTCTGTTGCCATCTGAGTTGATTGTCCTACAGCCCTTGATCGTCATGTTTGTTGGTCATTATCTATTCAGTTTAGCTCGTTTGTGTGTATGCGGAACAAAGAACCAAGTGATTAGTACACTGCTCTTAACACGACTTGAAATGTGATCTCTGTATGCAGTGTGGGTATGTGTGTTTGTGTTTGTTTCATCTAATTGCGTCTAAACTCTCTGCATGCTTGATCAATTGTGCCTTTTCGCTTTTCTCACGCTAGTTTGAACCTTTCCAATGGAATGTCTTTGGAACCAGTGGCCACCGCCTGCGTTCTGGTTGCGTTTTCAACTCTGTTAGACCATGTTGACAGAAAGCTCAGGAAGATGGCGACATTCTTGCAGCTTTGTTGACAGGGTAGCAAGTCTATCTCCCACCTTTCATGTGAGAATTTGTTGAGGCGGATGCGTCAAGCTTTGATTAAACAAAAGAGCATGTAAGTCATATTACCGGCAAGGCTTATTATTGTTAGGTCCATTATTGTTTTGTGCATACGGATCTGCTAGCGATCTGCTCATAATAGAATACAATATCACGGTTCTCTCATGTACACGAATAGATGAGCATGTGAAACCAAGTGTGCAATGGGCTACAGATTGAAATATTGCAGGCACGGATTGCCGATTATTCATAACTGATATTCATTCTATGAATTCTTACCTACTTAGGATTATAAATAACTCTCCTATCACATTCAAAAATTATACACTTTACAGCAGATCTCGAATGTCGAAGTTTGGTCTGTGCTGAGGGGAGGATGATGTTTGCTTATACGCTCATGTTTGTGTTGCTTGGAAGCTAAAATTATGTTACAAGGTTTACAAATGTCGGAAAAGAATGACTGAATGTTCGTAAAAAAAAATCTGGTGGAACCGGTTGATGAACAGAAATACCATCATCGAGCTCTGAAACATTGGGAAAGTTATGTGCATTCGCTGATCTATGAAGGGGGCTAAAAAGCCGGCCAGCAAATAATTACCCATTGACCATAGTTTTGAACTTTTCAGCCGCTTCGACTGTATGCAAATACTATTGTGAGTACTGTTATCTGAAAGATGAACTTTGGTTAATCCTGGACTGCGCTGGATGTCCAGCCCAGCGCTGCCGTATAAATCAACCTTCTTCTGAGAAACTCAGAAACCAGGAAATCCTTTAACCTATACTCACGAGTAGGTTTAGTACAACCAGTTCCCCGAGTGAATTTGAAAAAAAGGACGATACAAAACAAGGCGGTCTGTACAAGGACGGCATGTCCACTTCTCCTGTATCATTACTGCGAAAATGATAAAATCTAGCTACAACAGGTGGACGTAACAAGAAGGGACGAAATCAGTATATCTGATGATGACAACTCTGTGACGTTCTGAACACTACGGGATACAGGTTTCATATTACAACCAACGTTATCATAGACGTGCAAATCTTGAAAAACACCAGTCGCAGGTTACATGGTTACAAATTGCTTCCAGAACTATGGTGGCAGTGAAAATTAGGATAGAAAGGGTCACGCTGAACTTGAAGATTAACGTATGATTAAGACATGGAGAACTGTGAAATAAGATGAAGAAAAACAAAACATAAAGCGGAGTTATCGCGGAAAGGTGAGGAACAGACAGGCAGTTTTTCGAATATAAATAATAACGTTTGTTCAGTAAAATGTCACCACTTCTGCTACTTGTCATGGTTTTGAAAGGTGTATTATTAAAACGTTCGTGAACAGTTATCAGACATCAAGTGAACACCTACACAACTAGTGGAACTCGATCACGGGAGGATCAACTTTCCTTTACACAGAAAAGTCAGTGACCATCATCGTGGTTTTAACATACGCCAATCAGATATCTCAGTTCATCTTGTATTTTGTCCTCCGAATGTTTTGGACAAACGACGAATTATTAGAAATAGGGTTTCGCTAGGCAAAAAGCTAAGTGAAAAACAGTTCACGCGTTTTGACGAATAATTGAATGACATAATTAAAGAAATCAGTGTCATGTTTGATTGATTGAAACAGACGGAAACGTAGACAAACTTGGGTTAAGAGGCAGACAGAGAATAACGGCTAATTCATCAACCAACCTGAACACAATTTCGTACAGATGAATTCCATTCCAAGCGGGCCTGTGACGGCCTTGAAAGAGGCTGTTTTGTGTGTTCGGTTGTGCACCGAATGTGACATTTTCATCGCAAATGTTTCACCACTGAACTAAATGCCAACAATGCGTATGAGTTTGAGCGCTATGACTGATGATGGTCGATGAAAGTCTATCTATGGCGCTGTAATCTTTTAGAATAGCAGTGAGTTTGGTGATTGGGTGTGATGACTTTGATATCCGGTTGTTTGGTCGAGCTTGATCATTAGGTTTCATATATTTTTTCATCATGCAAGGTGGTAGCTGTTTGTTAAGAAAGGCAGAAATTCATCACCTTATCCCAGAAACAAGAAAAATGGAAGAGATTCTTATTCACTGAGTACGTCTTCCAAATAGATACAGACGAAGTCTGATCAAACACATTCGGCTGCAGTAGAAATGAAACTTAAACTTTACGAAATAGTCAACAAAACGGATCACCGAAAATATTTAAAAATTGATCAGAACTTTCTTGCCACCCTACGACATCACCATAACAAACAAACCAACCGCAATCACACACAGAATGCTGTCCAAACTCGAATACACGAATGAATGCAATAAGTAACATTGAATACAACGACAGCGATAAGCATTACGTCTGCAAAATTGAATGAAAGCTATCGACGCGGATAAACCATCAGAACAGAAGATTAATTTTCACTGATCGTCGTCCTCGAGATTCAAACTGGACAGGTAACCTACACGGGATTCGTGGAATACCCAACACGAGGGTACATCTTGAAGAGAGGCAACTAGGACTGGAACCAAATACCAACACGCATTGTAATTAGCAAACCAGCATCTGAAACTACTTTGGCTTGACATCGAGGGTACGGTTCAACTTACCCTGGATTATCGACCCATATATACGGTGCCTTCATCTCAGAGTGTGTAGAGATCGTGGGTGACATGTTTTCATTTCTCTCCAGAACTCTTTTGACACATGCGTGGTGCACCTGCGAGTCAAAAGAATGCACACTTATGTATGGCTTTACATTTTTGTTATATTCAGTTTGATGACATCCTTCAGTCAATTGCTTAAAATGAAATATCGTCGTTGGTGGCTTGTTCTGATCGCAACTGATCAAACGTGAGAAATGAACTTTCTGTCATGTTTTATATGAAAGTCATTTGTACACTTTTGAATGATCAAGTAGTTTTCAGCGGGCTTATAACAGTTTAGTTGGAGTGAATCATTCAGAAAGTGTGTCTGCGTGCAAAAGCCACTGTCACTTCTGAGCGGTGTCCGAGGCAAGACAGAGCTTCAAACAACGAGTTTTTGGTTAAACGATTTAACCGTTGCTTCTGCGGAAATTTAAAACGCATCTGTTTAGAAGTAACCTCAACGCTTTTGATCATGATTAAACCGCATTTAAGGCTTAATTTGAGAAGGGTATTAAGTTGACCGGCGATCGACAGATGCAGTGATTGTACCGTCAAACGAAAGGGGTCAAGGAACATCATCCAGCTTGACTCAGAACAGGTTACCGCACATCTAGTATAAATGCGATTGTTTTCCCTCAAATTACACCTTGGCTCCTGTGAATCACAGAAAAACAATCTGTCAAAGTGCTCAACGACTGTTGCACCTGCGCTGACATCAGATTTGTGATTGTACCTTGAGTTCTATCAAAAATATGCCTCGTACATGCATCTTTGACGACCCCAGCTCAACCAGCTAGTCACTACTCCCGACCACACATTTAACGTCCTCGTCAGTCACTTAGTGTTAACACAAACTAACATTTATTTTAGTGCTAAATGAGAAACTCTAGTAGTCCTTACTATAGCTATACTGTTACACTTTGTTGGTGGTAACAAGAATAATTCTACCTTTGGGATTAAAGTTCTTTAGAACGACCAACTTTACTCCATGCATTTCCTAATATCCCAGGCTGGGTAGCCATTCAGTACGAAAAGTGGGAGATGCTGAATAGTTTTGCGGATCCAGATTTAGCGAGATCCACTGGTGAGCAATAGGTGATACTATTTAATATACCAATAAGATACATGTCCAGGTCAGCTGCTTCGATTAAAATTTCAGAGATATTTAAAGTGAATAGGACAGAACTTAATAAAGTGTTCTGAATGTAACTCATCATATATCAGCAGTGCAGATGCTGGGTCCTAACTGCGTTTCGGTTATGGATTTCTGTGGAATGAAAGCCCGTGAAACTGAAGACAATAATGAACTCGACACAGTCAAATGGCAAGCTCAATTCTGGGCTTAAATCTTGGGCGTGTACTTACGAGTGTTTAATTTATTGCCTGGTCATCCCATTCTTCTTCTTACTGGGGACATACAGATTGAAAACGGGCTGGCATGTAGCCGAGAGGTGGTAACTGTAGGTCTCATCTACAACGTCTTTTATCCCCATCATTTCTGTGGTCTCTATGACATGTTTTTGTGTAACACCAACTCCCTACCTAGTTATATGCAATCTTCCATGCAAGGGTCATGCACTCGGCCGAACGAATTTATTCTCAACCTTGGAAGAAAGTGTGGACATGACAAAAGTATACTATAGAGGCTCTGAATAGGTATAGTAGGCAACTGCCATACAGGATAATCAGAACCGAGAACGAATCAGGGGCAGCGACCAAGCATGCTACGCGTAACATTAGAAGGAATCAGGTTACGGGGATGCCAACACGTGACCGAGGTAACCTAGTTAAAATAAAACGGTTATGTACGAGCGTCCTTTCACACAACGGCAATCTGATTGGCTAACTGGAATAACATAGAACCATTGACCCTACAGTGAATGTATCTTAGGAATTAGAAACGGAAAATCTCTAGATTTTACGCGAGTAGGTGATATTCGATCCTACCCGGAAGTTTTCCACAATCTCAAAGCTGATGATACCTTAAATTCTGGACCGTGGAAAATTCTACGATTCGCCTTGTTTGATTCGTTATAAGGTACATCCTTTAACAAATTATCTGTGCAGTTTCTAAATTAAGTTCGTAACCGATGCCCAACAGATGAGAGGTTGTTGCGAAATTCATAATCATGCCACCGTATTCATTACGATTAGCTTTCGATGTTCATTCTTAAACCCTATATTCATCGTGCAGTCTGCCTGGCGTGAACCTCTAAATAACCAAGCATTTTACCATGTCTACATAATAGTTTCTCAATTGGTCACGTATCTTCCAGGTGCACCAGCATTGAATACAGAGCCATCTATTTTTAGATAACTGACCTTGATGCTTGACTCATCAAAAGACCTATGGGTAGCTTCGGATTCCCCTTTTCACTTCTTTCGCAGGTTTAACACCGGGGTTAATAGTACACTATACCTATCCTTGAAAGACACTTTAGACTATCTTGGGACAGATGTCGCATCCATTTGAGTAATTTTTACAACATTTCCCGGCCACTTTTTGGGTATGCCAGGCTTCGGATGCTTTCAGACAACACGAAACCAAACCATAACTCTTCCTCAGTTTCGCCACTGCCCGACTCCCAATTATAGTCTAGTCACAATCACAATAACGTGATAGAAACAACTCAGGTAGCTCCTTAACCCATGGTGTTGTCTCCAGGTCTGTGAAACTTATTTTCAATGCTTAATTAGTGAACAATGCTAGCAGGATCTGTTTCTTTTCTTTGGCTTTTTTGTGTAAACATATAAAGACTCGTTTCGCCGAGTGCACATTACGATCCCATTACAGAATTACACTGCATACAAGAGGTTTAAGCCCAGTTGATCCTATTGTGATAATATGGTGAAAGGTGTTTGGGGTGCAAAACGGTCTGAGTTACATGCAGTGAACAGTTCGTTGGACAGTCAGGTGATTGGTTGACTGCATGGTTAGTCACATTGCCAGGGTGGCAAGAACAGGCCAGAATGGGTTTCGATGAACGCATACAGAACATTGTTTGCCTACAGGTGCAATAAGGTGCAGTTGAAGAAGCACACATTAAAAGAGTTGGTTTGCACCTATGGCTTATTGTCATAACTCATCAGCTTGATAAAACCAAGCTTTACTTTAAAACCAGTTTCTACAGGTAAGGAGGCCTGTATGGAGGGAGCAACCACAAAATCGGAGGAGGAATAATTCTCCCTATATGAGTACCGAGTCTGTGTCACAGCAGAACCTGACAGGGAGTTAGTAAAAAGAAGAGCTTCAGAACCAGCTTGGAAACAATCGTCACACCATGAACTTGCAGAAGATATGTAGACATAAAAAATTCTGAAATCGACCGGTCTTCTTGCGTTTGAACTAAACCACTCGGTATGGTTACCAGTGGAACAGAGATAAAATCAAGGTTGAAGAACTTTATGATTGTTCAATAAATGATATAAAGTCCTCTTGTAAGTTGTTCATTTTAGGCACTATACGGAAACTTTCTCTCTCTCTGTGTTGTGCTAATTTCGAGAAAGGACACTGTTTTGTAGAGCAGTCAGTTGGCCACAGTTTCCAGAGAAAAACCGTAGACCGATTGACTGTGCTATTTTTCAAAGTCGTAAAAGTCATGCTGTCGGACACGGTTGCTATCGGAATGGCATAGGAATGCTCCCAAAGGGATGATCCCTTCTAGAGTAATTTGGCATAACAATAATAAAACTACAAAATCAGAAAGTTCACCTCAAAAACCTTGAATGAAGCAGCAATAGTGAAGAGTCCTAAGAAAGAGGGTGCCAGGGCCCCATCCACCCGACCTACTGAAACGCCTTCCCAAGTGAAAATTAGTGTAGGTTCTGGGATTGCGTGGGTCCGTGTATCTATTTCTTATAACCTGGCTTCTTGATTTGGGTATCTTAATCATGCAAGACTGAAGCTGGCATCGACAAGAAGAACCGATGTTTTGTGTATGGACGGAAAGAAGCTGTAATTGTATTGAACGCAAAGAACGTGTTTGTATCAAATGAACAGTTAAACTCTATCGTCTATTTAATGCGTAGACCGATTGTTATTTGTTCTCACGGATTTTATGTAAAAAAAAATAATTTAATTTTATCCTCTAGCTCGTTCCGTTCACATAGTGAATAAAACTTATATACGTTATGGCAATTCAAAAAATACATCACTGTTTTGATTTCACACAATTACACGACATCAGAAAACAATAGGGATTTCATTATTAACAGGCAATATTTACCGCAAGTGCTATCTGTGTAACTTACAACTAATCAGTAAGCACTACGCAGTTTTAGTTAAATACTTATGGCTGTATTGTATTGAAACCCAACTAGTGTTACAGATCCATTAGACACATAAAATGGGTTTTGTAACAACATAATAAGTGGCACACATAGGCTAGAGAAATATGTCAGTCTTATAAAGCAGTTGCCTATTTAGTAGCAGTGTGTGTATGTGCTTAAGTGTGACCATCTCATAAAGAACAAGATCCATTAGAACTTTGAAATGGTTGCGCTTTGGGTAGTGTCAGTTCTAAAAATCAGTGATGAAAAACCCAAGGCCGACACAAGAAACATACTCTCACACGTTCAGGTGCTGAGCCTACCAAACACATTTGTTTCTAGTGTGTATGCTGTATAATAGGTTCATTGTACTGTACCATTCACTGCCCTAGATGTGTCTCTTATGTCAGAAAGCTGGGTTTCACTATGATTGTGCTCAAATTCCAGTCTGATTGCAGTTTGATGCAAACAGTTTGAAGCTAGATTAGTAGATTAGTAAACTGGCATAGCATGACCCAATCTCTTCTTCGACAACGCAGAATTGACAGTCAACGGACGATTTAGCTTAAACCAGTTCATACAACGTACGGTTAGTTGAGCATCAATTAGTTATGTCTAAAATGGTGCTTGAGTGCAAACCAATGTCGTATTTGAGTATACGGTTGCTATCCATAGGATGAATCAAATATGCCATCCACAAAACAACAGAGAACCAAGTTAGTTCGAACCTGAATCGCGTGTCACTATTGAGTATGAACAGTTGCTTTAAGATTAGGTTCGACTGACTTGGTAACAGTCTGCAATTGTGCACATGCCTATGAATACCATAGATGAGTACAGTAAACGTTGGTCACTTACTAAAAGTTTAGACATCAACAAATATATCAATTTTGCCTCCGTGGTCGCATTTCCTCTTTATAAAAGTTCATTGACCAACATTTATCGAACGACAGGAATAAGGTTTATTCCTTCATTGGATTTATCCATGAACTTGTGGTAATAACAGTCTTGTCCCGACTCTTTTCAATTTTTTTCGACACGTCTAAGGCCAAATGAGAATTTTAGTTTGAGATTGATCGGATCTTGGTTTGTTCTAATTCTGTTAAGTTATTATGAACAGTGCGCATGGTTACGAATTAACAGAAACTGTTAAACGTGTTTGACTGCTTAACAAACGTGTGTCAGGCATATTATAGTTCACAGTTAAACATTCTGTTTATACTGGACTGGTTATTGGCATCCAAGACGGATCAGCCTGCCACAGTGACCGAAGTCAAAGGACGCCTGCGCTTACCCACTACAGAAAGCGGTTTGCGCTGCACCACTTGCGGTTCCAAGCACACACCACATATCCGGTGTAAACTCGAAAGAATAAGACCGGGAGACGTGCGAGTGAGGCCTCTGCGTCCAGCCGTTCAATGCTGGTTAGCTAGTTAATAGGTTAGCACGAAACTGAAACTCTTACCTCTCAGAAAATAAACAGTGAAATACTTCAATGGTAAGATCCGAACTGGTGAGAAAAATATTGAAAACATAATGTGAGAAATAGTTTGGCATAGGAGTGTATGCTGGTGCACTGTAGAGAGGATATGAGGGAAGAACAAAATTCAAGGTTGGATTAGATGAAAACGAACAAAACATTCGCCATACAGTACGCCAACAAAGCTGAAGAAACGGAAAGGTAGAAGGTTACAAATCCAAGTTTCTGAAGAGGGAAGCGGATGAGTTGCCAAACGAAGATGATCATTGGTCGGTGCGAACAAACAAAAATGGATATAATTGATATAACCTACTTGACCCTAACGTACTCGTTGTCTCTTGGCCAATGGTGTACTATCAGTACGTTGGTGACCTAATAAGCCAAGGCGGGTAGCCCATTCGCGGCCACACACATCGCAACGCCACATAGTCATGTAACCACGGTCTATGGCACCGATGATTGCTTTGCGTACCGCGCGCTTTCGTTCTCGGCCACGCACTAACTACTCGTTGAACGCATGAACGCCCGTCCGAATTGTACTCTTCCGGACCGTCCGGTCCAACGTCACGTCTTCCAAACGTCTACAATTAATGTTACAACGCGAAAGACTCACCTGCACAACATCCTGGTATCTCCGCTTTTGACCGCCAGAAATTCGCTTACTTAATTTCAATTATCCATACAGCAGCTGCTTCGGAATACGGTTATTGCCTATGTGACGAATGTGATCAAGCCAACGAAGCTGATTCAGCATTAGCAGAGCTTCCATCTCGTTCATGTCCGCTTGCCGTAGTACCTCAGTGCTCGGAACCATGTCCGACCACCGAATACCCAAGATGCGTCTTAGACATTGCAAATGAAAGCGGCTCGGATGACGCAAGTTCCACTGATACGATGTGTAAGTTTCACTGCCGTACAGCAGTATAGACAGCACCATTGAGCGGTAGACGAAGAGCTTGATGATCGGCTTCAGGCTGTGGTTCTTTCAGACGCGCCTTTCAAGCCTTTGTCACAGGAGCTCGTAACTCGCGGTCCGCGAACAAATCTGTAGACAAATCACTACCTACGTAGCAGGAATCTGCGCAGGCGCAGGAACAACACCTCTGCCAGAAGAAATCTGAAGGAAAGAAGGTGTCTTACCTGTGTTAATATTCAAACCAACCATGGACGCCGCGGTCGCGAAAGTCGTGATCAGTCACTAAAGTTCGTCTTCACTATGTGCGAACAGCGCGCTGGCATCTGTGAACACAGGCATGCACATAGTTGAGGTATGTAGCCGAATTTTGGCGCTGAAACGTCGAACAATCAGCAGGCGTTCATCCGTGCGATATTCACTCTCAGCGCCATCCTCCTCAAAGTCCTGATGAGCAACTGTTGACATGGTTGGGACACAACCCTGCTTCACGCTATTTGCAACATCAAAACATCGCAAGTCGATCCACATGGTTGTACCTCCGCCCTCATGCCCATATGCAACATTCTAATCAAATCGGCGAACTCAGTAGGACATCCAAAGTTACCAAGCACTGTCCACAACACCTCGTGGTTCATAGAATCAAAGGCCTTGGTATAGTCTACGACGAGGGCATATTTTGGTGGTTAGTTGTGTTTACTGACATCTCCTTTGAATTTGTCGAGCGACAAACACCAGGTTGATCGTACTCCGACTCGCACGGGATCCGCAGCGCTCCTCATGAACATTGGTTGGTTCAGAAAGATTTTAGAAAGCACCTTGCCTGCACAGCTCAGCAAACTTAGGTCTCTATAGCTGTCGGGACATCGCCTGCTGTCTCCGCCCTCAAACAAAGGTACGATAAGGGTATTCGTGAATTCATAGTCCACCAACGTGTTTGCGCCAGACCTTCACGGTGTCCTCTGGTTGGGTGCACGAACAGCCAGTGCTTTAGTGGACTGGACCGATGGACCGAAGATCGCCTTGAGCGAACCTTAGAGCTCCTTATGTTGTCGACTATCTGCGAGGCCCTGCATCCGCTCACCCTGCTTCTTCCACCAGTTGTCCTTGATTCTGCGAACACGCTCGGTCAGTTGACGGCGGATACTCCGGAACGTGGTCTTCTTCGCTTCACTGGCCGGGTACAGTGTGAAGGCAGCAAACACGGCATTCTGCTCTAATATCAATTCAGCGATAACCACATGGTTGTTGTCGAACCATTCTGGACGTTTCTGACGTTTGACACCAATCGTCTCGGTGGCTGCCGTCGTGATCTGTTCTTCGGGCTGTTGCCGCATACCGTCGGGGGTGATGGATACAGGAGCGTCTTTCAAACAAACGGCAACTGCACGCTGAAAAACATTCCTCGCCCTGGAATTCCGCAATTGTTTGACATCCAATTTTTGCCGTTAACCGGAGGATTTATAATAAATAGGCTTGCATACATGGATAAACAGTTTGGTTCTGACCAGCTTATTATCTGTGCTACATTCAGCACCGCGCATCGCTCGCGTGATACGCACCTCACGAATGTCGCGCTGTCGCACAGTCACGTAATTAAGCAAATGGTGATGGCCGCTTCGTAGATGAGTTCACGTCGAGATATCGCTCGCATCCTGCTGAATTCGGGTGTTTTTAATAGCCAGCTCGTGAGTAGCACACAGGTGGAGCAGACGATCACCGTTCTCATTGACTGAATCAATCAATCCGTGGACTCCCGACCAGGCCACAAAATCGCACTCGACTCGAGCGTTCAAGTCAACCAAAACAAACAGTCGATCAATCACAGGCACCGAACGGATTGCGGCGGACAGTTGATCATAAAACTGGTCCTTTGTATCATAAGTGTGACACACAGTTGGACCATAAACATTAACAAATGTTGCACACTTACCTCGACCGACTCGCAGGCACATGGACAGGATTCTAGGGCTGACACCATGTGGTTCGCCCATCATCATAGGTGTGATCGGCGACTGCGAAACAGACACCATGCTTCCGAGCACCGTCTGCCGGGTAACTTATCCAGTAGAAGGTGTACCCGGCACCTGCTTCTCGTAACTTACCTTGATCCACAAGCCTTGTTTCACTTGAGGCTGTTACGTCGATTTCAGAGCGACGCAGTTCCACCGCGATCAGCGCGGTGCACCGTTCTGGCCGTCCTATGGAACTACATCGATCTAGTAACGTGCACATAGCCCATGTTCCAACACAGAGAGTCGTGGGTCCCCGGACACTTTTCAGGTCGGTATTCAGGTTACTGAGACTTGAGTGAGCATTTTCTGACCGAGAATTCATGTTCGAGGGTTGGCATTAGGGTGTGTCTGACAGTAGCATATTTTCGCCTATCCACCCTACCGCAACCAGCAGACAGGGCGACCCGGTTTATCCTGCGCGATGGTTTACTTTTTGATATCATGATATACTTGGGCTATGGATACTGTCAGGTTGCCTAGACCTAGATAGGAGAGCGATTAGAGCCTTCAACCAAAATCTTTGGCTCAAAAGCCTGTACCGCAAGGCAGCAAGTGACACACATACGCTACAACATCAACTACCTAGAATATACTCGACAGTTACACCCGAAGAAATTCAATACACTCACAGGGAAAATTATACTACACAGACAAACCTAACACACATACACATAAAGTCAGACCAAGCAGAAACAAACATCAAACTGAACCAAAACACAACACACTGGCGCCATCCACAATGAACGCATCTGCCTTTTGTCTGATTGCTCCTCTTTGGCCAATCTGACATGGTTGGACCTGCAAGGACCGAAGTCGCAGTTAACACAGCTCGCCAGATCAAAACAGCACACAAGCCTGACCACCACGTCAAAGTAGCAGAAAAGGCGTCAAGTGTCAGACGTCAAGTCTCACAACCACTGCTTAACATACATATTTATAATTGACACAGAATGGTGCAAAAGAATCGAACGTGAACGAGCGTGCATGTATCATTGTAGGTAAGTTATGAAAGATCAGACCTCATTTCATGAAGCAATGTGCTATACTTTTCAGCGTGAAACAGAACACTCTATCGCCTACACATTAAACTACTAACATAGTCAATCCATAGGAGCGAAGCGTGCAAAATAGAACTGCGGTCAAACAACAGCTGAACGAACGAGAAAGCGTTTCGAAGAAGCGAATTCCCGAAGAAAATAGGAACAAAAAAGGCAATATATAGCAGAAGAGTGAACTCATGCAAACAGGGAGGCGCAGTGTCATTCGATTAAGCATGCGCGATGGCAGATCTTGGAGACAAGAAACAACTCCGACTCATTGGGTGATTGGAGTGGGCTAGCAAGGCAAATAATTCGAAGGAATGATCGATTTGATCGGTTTTTCATTCGAATTGAGGGGGAGAGAAAACATCACAGCCGCGTGGACGACAAATTCGCTAGAAGAAGTGTGTGGTTGCTCCTAACGAACACTCAATGAAACAGAAGAATAGCTGTACAAAGACAAGTGCGTTCATAAAATTTATTCCAAACAGCTTCGTCGTCCGTTGGAAGTGAATGAACCGGAAGGCCTTATTACCAAGCATTAACATTCACCAGTCACCCAACCATCACCCTCTTCCGCCCGTGATCGAACACCAGACTACAAGGCATCTAGTACACTTGGAAACACTGTGGTCATCGTAAAACCTAATTTCTCATCCAGTAGATTGTTACATCATACGAGATGAACAACCTTGGGGGTTACAATTTGAGTAATCCGTACTTTTCTGTTTATCATCTTGTTAGTGTACTAATTCTCAACGTCCTTCAGCTTTTCGCTCTTACAGGTTCTTAAGCACACTGTTATTACTCCCTCCTTCTAGGCAAGTTGTATGAACATTAGTCTCATGATGATGGTGACAGTATGTTGACACGATCATGCCTACTGTGAGACCAATGGCGCAGGGTCAATACGGTTACTTAAAAGAACGGTTGATCAAATTTCAACTCCCTACTAGTGTAGACATATCAACTACTAATCAGCTCCATAAGAGAGACACGAGTCTGATGTTACGTTTTGAAAGTTGGCGGTTGCAAAGTCTAAAGGAAGGAGAAGGATGTGGGAGAATGTGAGTGGTTTACAATCCGTACTAATCAAAACCATCGACTACTCATCAGCAAGTTTGAATGAATTTTATTATTGCAACTTGAATAAAATGTCCAAATCTTTGGGTAATCAACCGGAGTTAACAAGTTCTGCATCTACTCTCGAGACAATTGGACAACTTGAGCACTACTCAGGCTAGTACGACAGTATTTGAAGAAGACAACTCGGTTGTGCCCAACCTGTAGTCACGACTACCTTATAAGAACGCGGACCGAGGTTTAAGTCCATTTCGTTACAAAGATAAACACTACTGACAAACTGTTAAAGGAACAAAAATCAGTCCCAGTGCATCTTTCGAGAATGGACGGGCTAAAAACTCTGTTCGAATTAAAAGAAACTATGATGAACTGTGGGTTGTTTCCCACGTTTACTTTTGTATACTGAAAGTAAAGTTAATTTTACATCAAAACGTTAATACGGTTGGTGTAAACTGTGTAATGACAAGTTAATAACGTCAACCGGAAGGTAACCTAGAAAAATTCTGAGATACATTCACAATTTTGAAGTGGGTCCTAATGATTGAATTGAATTACAACCATTGAAATGAACGTTTGCCTTACTAAATACGACATTAGAAAGTGTGAGGCGAGTGATAGTGTCTTACACACTTCTAGACAGAGTTCACAAAATCCCTTCCGCAGCCAAACATCTTGACAACGTCACCTAAACTTAGACCCCGGTTGCTTATGGTTTGTAGTGGAATCAGTTTTTTTCTCATTCTTTCGATTTCCTTATGTGCTTACATGTGTTGTCATCATCTATTGTGGAATGTAAATCGTCAGAATATCTTCGGACCCCATGGACATGTCCGTGTGCTGCTCATTCAGACGTACAGAAGATATTTCAAAGCCATCGCATGTTATTTTGTTTATGTGGTCCAGTACACGTAGTTTTTGAAGTTGTAACATGCTCCAACAACCTATTTCTCTCGAACTACAGAAGGATGTATCCCCTGTACTTCCAAACCGTAAACACATCGGATGTAACATAACCTGTTGTGCTTGTGTCAATGAACCTTATTCGGAAAACCCCTGATTAAGCTACATGATAAACCCGAAGGAGTTTAAAGCTTTACGAAATGTTGGTCTCTTCAAGAAGCCTTCGACGAAGTATTTAAATCCTGAAAATTACAGTATTCGAAATTCATAGGAGACAGTCATAAAATAGGTCCGAGTGTAGTGAGGACGAGCAATCGCACTATACCACTACGCTTCGAAAGTCACTCAGTTCGGTTGGTTCACTTGCGTCCGACTCATTGACTGTCGGGGAGTTTTCTGCCACCAGTAATCGAGCTGCATCCCAGATAAATGTTCCAGATAGCCTCTTACGAAAAACGTACTAGACTCGAGTTTTACTCTCATTAGAGTTCGTTAGTAATGCACATCCTTGCCACGACCGAGATTAGAACTCCGGCAACGCTTTTATAAGTCCTAGTCGCGGGGTTATCGATTGGAGTTAACAGACAGTAACTGTGTCTGCTATCGAGACGATCGGGCAATCTGACCATTGTTCACAAGCGAAAGTGGTTAAACGTTCAGATATGATAATTTGGTCTTGTCTGGTGTGAGGTGAATGAGATAGTGGTCTACATGGTTGCCTTATGAAAGCGTGGCCGGAGTTTTAGTCTTGGTAGTGGCAAGGATACTGACGAGCTCTAACGAGAGCGAAACTCGAGTCTAGTGCCTTTTCTCGAAAGGGGTCAACTGGAAAGTCTATGGGAATGCTACAGTTGCGATCAAATATGAGTGGTGTTTAACTTGACATTAACCAAATCTCCGACTACTCATCAGTAACCATCGCTTTCGCTTAATCCCCATAAAACTCGAAGCACACGCGCTTGTGTTTGTACACATTCAGCCATATGTGAATGAAATCGTGTGGTGCAACACAACTCATTTGTGGTGGGGTTCTTTGGTTTCAGTCACTGTGACCGGCTACTTCGGAAACTGTTGCCGACATCCGTGTGGATCTGGTTTTATTGATTCATGTCTTTGAATGACACTATTTCTGCGTGGACTTTTAAGTAAACCACAGCACACAGTGTGATACCGACGTAGCAACGGCCAACTATCATTTCTGCCCATTCTCAATTGGATAGCCCACCTTTATGGTGACCTTTTTGAGGTTGTTCATTTAAACATGAACAGCACTGCGCTCAAGTTAACTCGCTTGCAAAGATGCAGGCCGTTAGTCCTCCGGGCACTGGCTTAAACTTCGGTCTTCTGTTTCAATCAGGACAGCCCGAAGGTATTCAGCTTATACATTCTGCCTGGCTACTATAGGGTTATATGTTTTGTGGTTATATTCCCGAGACTTTGACGCGGACCGAGCAATTTTTTGCAGGAGATCAAAAGGTGATAACTTTGAACGCAGATAATTTTTCATCACTGCATGGCTGAGTGTAGACTTCTGGACAAAACATGAATCGGATACAGCAGTCACATATCAACTGTATTGCTCTCACTTATACTTCCTCGGTTTTTACTTATTTACACCGTTAAAATAATAATTCATTTAGTGAGTGAAGCTGTTTGATGTTGTTATTGGCGTTTTGGTGATCCTCGTTCTAGTGTCCCCCGATGAATACCATCATCCTACCGACAGTTTTCGTTCTTCACCATCTGAGAACTTCATTCTTTCATGCGACTGGACACATCACCATTGATTTTAAAACGTCAATGGACAAACCAAAACAAGCGGCGGCTGATCTGAATAGGAAAGGCGGACTTGTGAGACACGATTCTACTTCTGAAAGCAGGATGTATAGTATGAGTATTACTACAGTACGTACCGATGTTGGTTCTATTTTTGTATCAGGTACCATCTGGTGAACGGGAATGAATGAATTGGTTATCCTTCATCAAAACTTCAACAGATGGAACTAAATGGATATACTCTAAAAATGTTTACTTAAGTTACAAAGCTACTGCTGTTTTCAAAATTGGATGAACGAGGGCTACATTTGGGGATGAGTAAGAGATGGCAATTGAGTGACCACCCGATTTTCATATAGGATCACAAGAACGCTGTACGTCGAGTCTCTCCTTGCGACAGCAAGCTAGCCTACATGTACTGAAAAGTAGCAGGCTTGAGCAAGGACAATGCAGCCGCATAAAATATATTTTTCTGATCCGTGTAGACTGATAACCGCGAACCACCCCGGCCATTTTATGTCCGGTAATGAGGCAATGAGTCGTCAAAAATTGGCTGTCTTGTAAGTACAGAGTTGCATCCCTCCGCATCTGCTTTCGAAGAACAGCATTTAACTCTTTTCAAGTTGAGGTGGTCGTCATCACTGACCATAACAGACTCAAGAAGCCTCAGTAGATGGTATTCTAGAATCAGTTTATCCCCAAAGCTGACTAAATGCGCTCATTTGATCTCTTACGAATATCAAGAGAAGTGTAGCCGACGAATTTTCAACAAGACAATAGTTCAGATTTATACGCAATAGAGAAATCAGAATGCAGTTGAGAAGACAGAGGGCCGTGAACACCACCATAAGAAGAAACGAACAAGAAAGGAGAGGAGGATGAGATGGACAGCTGAGACAAAAAGGTATGTGACAACGTAAGGAATGTGCAAGAAGAAGTGGTGTGCGCCTTAATGAGCCGGTTTTGGTGAAGATGTTCTAAAGTTTACATTTTGCTATGTTATAAGGATTTGGGTATCATTCACCCATCGGCCACGTGAAAGACTAGTACCGTTGAGAAGATAGGGCTAGGAACAATGAGTACAGCGGGATAATGTTCACACCACACAAGCAGATCAGTGGCACAAAACCCGATGGGTGGAACTTTGATTAAGGTTCTCCGGACAATCGGAATTAGTACCGTCATAAGTTGCATACAAAGCCAGATACTTTTAATGGTCGATTTTTGGTGGTGGAGGTGTAATGATGTGGTGGGCTTTTTATGTATTCAGGAAGGTGTAATTATTGTGGCGCAGGGAAACAGAATGCTCTGTTGTATTACCAGACTCGTTCTATTCAACTGTTGTAGTTGTTGAGCCAATACACCGTTGACCGTTTGGTTTCTCAACAAGACAGTTGTATACATACCTCGCAGAGGATGAATTAGTGACTATCGATCAACTGACTTGATACAGTGGCCTGACAATATACAAGCTGTGAACTTGACCTGTGAGAATCACATGGAACTATTATCCATGCAACATATTGTCGCAGCTGAATTTTCTACCTGAAGGGTAATATAACGTAAGCCATTCAACAAACAAGATAGGCCCTGTAGGACAGAATTTGAAAGTTTAACCAACAACATGAATAAATGTCAATTTGTAAGTTCGAATCAAAATGTAATTCATATTGTAGCGAAAAGGCGTCCAATAAAGCACAATCTTTGTTGTCCAACACGCTAGTTCACATACTACGCGCACGCTCGCGTTTATGAGTCAGCATTCCAGTCCACAACACCCCCAGGTTTCCGTTCACACGTCGTGTGCACTTCTGCCCGGTTTAGGTGTGTGATCGGCGCCGTCTATCGGGGGGTTTTCCGCCTACCACTCTTCGTCCTTCGGTCCGATTCCGTTGAGCGATGGCTCGTCCGGTCGCTCGTGT